>APFE031494949.1:11423-119310 GCA_000404065.3 Pinus taeda
AGTCATAGATTTATATGAATTTGACTTTAAATTGATTATATATATATATTTTCGAATTTCTATATGTCGAATTTTATTGACAAAATTTTAGTTGGCGAACTTTATTCGAATTTCATGGTCGCCGAACTCGAACTCGAACTCGAACCTGGTGACTTAGACTACGCCCAGTAGGGCCCCACAAGAGCCTCACACACTTGGCAGTTGTCCCAAGACTTGTACGATGTCATGACAGAATTCATTCCACCACTCGGACCCTTGCAGAGGATCTACATGCATCTTCAATTCATATGGAGACCCATGGGGTCATTTATGTGCCCTCAGACTCATTGGGAGAACCACAAGTCTACTACTTGGAGAACAAGGGGCCACCCCCTTGTCCATCATATTCTGAGGAATTTATTCCTCAGTATGGCACTTCAAGACATTATTAGGCCTTTGGAGGGCCCCACGACATGTACATATTATTATTTGGCCCCTAGTGAGGCTTATTTTTCCACTTGTGAGCTAGTTTGGTGGGCTTGTCACCAATAGGGGTTTTATTTGCACATTATTTTATCATTAGGGGCTAATGTAGGCCCATAGGCTAATTCGAACCCTTTAGGAGGATATATATTGATGTTAGATACATTCATTTGGATCATCATTTGACTTGGGATCTCTCTAATCATAGAGAACTTCGCGTTTTTTCCTTGTAGGATATTTTTTGGAGATGGATGAATTTTGACATATGGATTTGGGCTATTTATCTTGTATTGGAGCTTTGTCTTGTAAACGAAATGTTGGTTGGATACACTCTATAACATTGTAAGTAAATTTTGATGTTATTATTCTTGTTGCTGCATACTGCTAAAATTAGGGCTAGTTGTTGCATAATCAAAATGTGGAATTGAGCATGTTTTAGCTAATTTAATGTATGGACCAATGTTATATGAATGAAATGTCCTAGAGATTATTTGTCTCGATAAGTCTACATCGTATGCTTTGAAGTATAAATGCTTGAAGGTCACTTTTCTTTTCTTTCTCTCAACATTGGATGAAGTTGACTTTCTAGTCCTCCTTGATCAAGAAACCAAGTTCTTACTCATCACCATCCTTGCCTCCATATCCCCAAGTGAATTAAGCACTGGTCCCTTAAAACAAGTGATGATTTTAACCCTCTTTTTACCATTTTCCCCTTTTTCCCCAAGTCTAGCCACATTAGGTCACCTAGGGCATCAATTTCTCAGGAATTGACCCAAGGAAAAACTTCGATCTCCTACAGGCTATTGCATTGGTGAGTCCCCTCCCTCTCCTCCAAATTTGAGGCAATTCTAACGATGGAATCTCTAGGAATCCCAAGCCCTAGCTCTAGGATTGAATTTTGTCTAGGCGTCCCCAATGCTAGACCTCAATAGGATCATTTCAAACTTTCAAAGTAAATATTCTTTTTGGTCCTTTCCTTTCACCTTGTCGAAGATAGGAACATCATTGGTTGCTACATTATCCCCGATATTGGATTGGGTCCACTTGGCCCCATATGGTTCCACTTCCCAATAAAGATTATTTGTCAAGGACCGTTTGGGAACCCATGTTCCCCAAGGATTATAGGGATTGAGAACCTCACCTATAATCCTATTCCTTCTCCCTCAACCCTCCAATCCTCACCCCTTACCCCTAGTGGACCAAGTCCCTTGCTTAAAGAGCAAGAAAGTTCCATTCTTCACTCCATCCTTGGGAAAGGGTTTCCAGGGTCACTTCTCACCTATCCATTGACATATAATTTACAAGTGATCCCTACACTACCGAGACTCGTCCCATCGGTGAAAGTTTATAAAGAGCAGGGAGACTTAGTTGTGGTGACAGTGGGCTAAGCCTCCACCGTTGCCCTTAACCTAACAATTGCCCTCTTAGGAACCCCTTTTAGGTCCCTTGCTGGTTTGAGTGCTTAGTGGTAACATTTCTGGCGTCATTGTCGCGGATCAAAACGTGTGTTTTGTTCCCCATACGACATATTGACGAATCATTGTTGGCGACTCCATTGGAAGAACGAAGCCCTAATTCTTCATTGAACTTTAAGGTCGATGCTTGTAGGGTGAAGTAAGCATTTTTCTAGGCATCTTCAATTTCACCGTGGCGACTCCTACATATGGGTCATGTATACCTAAAATAGGTTGTTATTCCGTAAATGTCCAGCTTTGGACATTGCTAGCTCCCTGGACATCCTAATCATGTCACGGGAAGGATGTTACATGGAGTGCCCGTCTTTGATGGTGATCCACTCTCCGTAATTGACCACATTGAAAGATTTAATACACATACTTCAAGAGAAAAGGTTGTCCACCAAGATGTCCTTATGTTGTTGTTCAAGGGGTCGCTCGGTGGTCATAACTCATGGTTGCAAGATCATGAGCCTAGGAGCATTTCATTTGAGGGCTTTCTTAGACATTTTCAAGTACACCCTACATTAAGCATCCAAGAGGAAGCTTTCATCGATCATCATCAAGACATTAAGAATCTAGGTAATGAACAAGAAGACGAGTCCTCCTTGGGTCCACATGATGAAAATGATGATTTTGAGGACACATGTGCTGGGAGGATGAATTTATGGGAAGTCAAATTGAGACCAGCCCTACCTTGCTCAAGAATATTACTCCTGATGAATCCTGTTTTGAAAACCTTGAGAGAGATGATCCCATTAGCCCCTTAAAGATGACATTGAAGATTATTTCCACATTGAAAAGGAGAAATGGGAAACTGTTGGTGCTCAATTTGATTGTGCTCCCATTTACGACACCGACAAGGAGGATGAGGATGAGATTGGTCTTTCATTCCCCGCAGGCACTATTTATAATGACATACCCATTGATACCCCTGGGAAGGAGAATCTCCATTTTCCTTTGCATAAATAGGGGCAGTTGGAAGTGATCAATTTTCCTTTTAGGAGAGACCCGAACTTGGATATTAAGGAAATTGATATTGCTCCCACCTCTCCTGAGTATTATTCAATGTTCAAATCACTTGAGCCTTTAGATTATGATTTTGGGAAAGCGCAACCCGTTGAATGCAATATTTCTTTCCCCCTTTTTCCTATTGGTCATCATCTTGAGTATTCGTCAATTGATTCCCTCACCCCTGGTCATATGATGTCAAGTAACTGTGAGCCCTTCCCCCGCCCAAGTATAGTATCAACGAAAAGCCATTCATCGATTATACTTTTCCACCTTGGACGCACCCTCAGGGTTTTGATCACTCCTAGTCTCCCCTCTCCACTGCAATCATCATGTGCAGCCTACTTGTGTTGCTCCATCTTATTGGCCTCCCTTTCCCACTAATCATAACCCAATAAAGGCCATAAGCCATGACGTAAATAATAAGGATAATGGTGGAATTAATATGCTAGAGGTTGCCACCATTAAAAGTTTATGAGCTTGGTTGTTGACATCTCTATATTTTGGTTGCAGGAGAAGATCTCACAGACTAGATCACATCATTTTCTCACCTCTTCTGACACAATCATCCATGTGTTGGCATCATATTTTCCCACCCCCCGCCCACAGCATCCTCCATGTGTTTGGGTTTGCATTCGCTTTGGTATTCGCTACATGAGTAATCATACTGGCAGGCATATGTATATTGATGTGATGATATGTCAGTTGCACTGGCTTTATGATTACACTTAGTATTAACATTACTATATGCATGTTAGGGTAGGATGCATTGCATGCTGATTTTCCTCATTAGAACTAATCGCATATGATGTTTCTCATGATAGATTACACTTAGTATTAACATTACTATATGCATGTTAGGGTAGGATGCATTGCATGCTGATTTTCCTCATTAGAACTAATCGCATATGATGTTTCTCATGATAGATTAGATTTAGGTTGAAAAAAGAAATTGCATATTTTATTTCTTGTTGGTTTATGGGCTAACATTAAGCATGGGTGATCATAAGACACCGTGAAAAAACATGTTGCCCCGTGGCTTTGATTTTGACATGTGCAGATAACAGGTCTACGGAGACCAAGAGATTGTTGGAGTTCTCGTGACCTCCCGTTCGAGCAACCTTGTCCACTTCTTCGAGAGATCACGTCCCAGTTCAAGCCAGATGTTACCCACCACTTCGTGGGTGATATCCCCAGGAGAAATTGTTCTCCATGCCAGCAACCCCTTGCAACCTCCTACTAGCTCATGCCATTTCTCTGCCACCTGAGCCAGCCATGTGGTCCCTCACCAACCTATATTGATTGTATGTTTGAAGGTGGGCCTCCCAGATCTAAAGGTATGTCTTGTCATTTGGTAATTGAGTATTGGGTTTACTTATCATGGATACTTCTGGGTATGGCTTGATGGGGGGGATTTGGCAGAAAGGGTGGGCTTAGTTTGTGCTCTTGTCCCCTTGATCTCTTTTGGTTGTTACCCTTGGATCTTAGTCCAATGGGATCTCATTTATTGACCATTTGGTTCTAGGGTGGTACTACTTGGAAAACCACGACTTTCAGTGCGTGGTCCCGCTCCTTTACCCGCATATATTATTCCCTTTCCACTCACTATACCTCGTTCATCACTTCTCCCACCTAAGTCCACATTTCCATTATGGGTCCACATAGGGCCAGCCTCCCTATCCCCTTGCCCCCACCTTGGGTCAAACCTGGAATGATGCCCCGGAGGTTGAAGCAGTTAAAAGAAAAAGAAAAAAGCATAATTGGCCACATTTAACATGAAATTGTACCACAAAATGCAAAAGATGGCCGAGACAAAATAATTAGCAATGGGCAAAAGCCAATACATGAGCTCTACCCCAACCCATGGTCATCACCCTAGTTCCATAGGCCCTAGATGAGCCTCCTTTATCATTCAGGAACCCATGATTGTCCCAACCCCTGGAGGGCAATGAACCGCCCTACTTAAAAGGGGTAAGCACTGTTATATCTTACACGTCATGCTCTTGTCCTTTGAGCCTCGAGCTGTTAATTAAAGAAAAATCATAAAAGGCAAAAGGCATATAAAGAAGGGTGGAAAAATCAAGGTCAAAGGACCTCATGTACCATGATTTCTCCCTCCTACACATTACATACCCAGGTGTAGGCTTCCCCTTATCTAGCTACCCCTATGCCCCAATATGTGGCCCAGGATTGCCCCTCTCATTCCCTACTTCATTCCACTTATTTATCACTTGCTACCCCCATTAAAGGGAAGTACCTTGGACATCCTATCCCCTTTAAGGGTTGAAACCACCTAATAAGGTACTTGGTTAACCCCCTTTGGAGCTTGGAGACACTAACACATGCCAAAGCCCACTATGGAAGGGCATGCCATTATGAAGTGTCCACTTTGTTATCCATGATTTGTAAACTCTTTTACCCAATTACTTTAATGATTGGTTGTACTGGAAGCCAAAGGGAAGCATTGGATCTTATGCAGGATTACAGGTGGTTTCCATTTGGGTTTAGTCTCCCTATACGGATTCTAACCCCCAAAGGTCTACATTGGCACATATAGGGTGTGCGTCGAGAGCCATTGGCCTCCAAAGCAGCGAATAGCACTCCACAAATCTTCATCGATGCTCAGAGACTACTAGCAATCCACTTTTGGGATGATGGTGATATGCTTGGTACAATATGCCTAATGAGTCCCTAGAGGGGCCCCACACACTTGGCAGGTGTCCCAGGGCTTGTATGATGTCATGACAACATTCACTCCACCACTCGTACCATTGCTGAGGACCTAAAGGCATCTCTAATTCATATGGAGACCCATGGGGTTATTTATGTGCCCTCAGACCCACTGGGAACACCATAGGTCTATTACTTGGAGAACAAGGGGCCACCCCCTTGTCCATCATATTCCGAGGAATTTATTCCTCAGTATGGCACTTCAGGACATTATTAGGCCTTCGGAGGGCCCCACGACATGTACATATTATTATTTGGCCCCTAGTGAGGCTTATTTTTCCACTTGTGAGCTAGTTTGATGGGCTTGTCACCAATAGGGGTTTTATTTGCACATTATTTTATCACTAGGGGCTAATGTAGGCCCATAGGCTAATTCGAACTCCTTAGGATGCTATATATTGATGTTAGATACATTCATTTGGATCATTACTTGACTTGGGATCTCTCTAATCATAAAGAACTTCGCATTTTTTCCTTGGAGCATATTTTTTGGAGATGGATGAATTTTGACGTATGGATTTGGGCTATTTATCTTGTCTTTGAGCTTTGTCTTGTAAATGAAATGTTGGTTGGATATACTCTATAATGTTGCAAGTAAATTTTGATGTTATTATTCTTGTTGTTGCATACTGCTAAAATTAGGGTAGTTGCTACATAATCAAAATGTGGAATTGAGCATGTTTTAGCTAATTTAATGTATGGGCCAATGTTATATGAATGAAATGTCCTAGAGATTATGTGTCTCGATAAGCCTGTATCGTTTGCTTTGAAGTATATTTGCTTGAAGGTCACTTTTCTTTTCTTTCTCTCAACATTGGATGAAGCTGACTTTCTAAGCCTCCTTGATCAAGAAACCAAGTTCTTACTCATCACCATCGTTGACTCCATATCCCCAAGTGAATTAGGCACTAGTCCCTTAGAAGGGGTGATCAATTTAACCCTCTTTTTACCATTTCCCCTTTTTCCCCAAGTCTAGCCCCATTAGGTCACCTAGGGCATCAATTCCTCAGGAATTGACCCAAGTAAAAACTTTGATCTCCTACAGGCTACTGCGTTGATGGGTCTCCTCCCTCTCCTCCAAATTTGAGGCAATTCTAACATTGGAATCTCTGGGAATCCCAAGCCCTAGCTCTAGGATCAAATTTTTCCTAGGCATCCCCAATGCTAGACCTCAAAAGAATCATTTCAACCTTTCGAAGTAAATATTCGTGTTTGGTCCTTTCATTTCACCTTGTCCAGGATAGGAACATCATTGGTTGCTACATTCCATCCCCGAAACTAGATTGGATCCACTTGGCCCCATATGGTCCCACTTCCCAATAAAGATTATTTGTCAAGGACCATTTGGGAATCCAAGTTCTCCAAGGATTATAGGGATTGAGAACCTTTCCTATAAGCCTATTCCTTCTCCCTCAACCCTCTAATCCTCACCCCTTACCCCTGATGGGCCAAGTCCCTTGCTTAAAGAGCAAGCAAGTTCCATTCTTCACTCCATTCTTGGGAAATGGTTTCTAGGGTCACTCTCACCTATCCTTTGACATATACTTTACAAGTGATCCCTACACTACCGAGACTTTTCCCATTGGTGAAAATCCGTAAAGAGCAGCTAGACTTAGCTGTGGTGATAGTGGGTTAAGCCTCCACCGTTGCCCTTAACCTAGCAGTTGCCCTCTTAGGAACCCCTTTTAAGTCCACTGTCGGTTTGAGTGGTAACATGGCCGAAGGTAATATGGCCCAAAGACTTTGCCAACAACTCAACCTATGCCCTCCTTGCTTACCACTAATGCGCATTAGGGAAAACACAACCCTCTAGCAACTCAGCCTCCTCCAGATAAATTCAATCTCCGTCCAGTATCTCGACCCTACAATCTCCTGCTACTCGGCCCTCCTAGATTCGCACAAACCCATTCACACTTCTTCTCTGCACTTGGTCCACTGTGCCACTTGCACTTGGAGAAAATTGTTTTCTCTGAATGATGACTCACTCACACAACTTGTGTTCTTCGCGTGTCTTCACCTCCTCACTAGGCTTCCTCTATAATCTTCATTAAGTCCAAATCCCAAATCCCAATCTCCCTTATAGAACCATCTTGGAGATCAACAATTGAGATTATGTCTATGTCGCCTAAATAATTAAATTATTTATCCTTAGAAAATAACTCAATAGTCCACAATAATTAATTTACTTTAATTATTGTACTTTTCCTAAGTTAGACTTACGAAAAAAAACATAAATCACTAGAAGAAACAAATAATGTCTTCCACATGTTAACACACCAAGCCCATATAGAAGAACTTTTGAAGCTACCACTCACATCAACACAATGATCATGGTTTTCGGTGGAAAATTGGTGATGGCTCTCACAAGGGTATATCACATGTCTCCCAATGTTGGGCCTCAAGCCTTCAATTGCATATTGAAGGTGAACAAGCCACGGCTTGGGGTATGTATACGCAATCCCTTCTCCAATCTTTGTTGATTTGTCTGATCAGCCACATTAGTTGAACTGGACACACAATCCTTCTCGAGTTTACACTCCAAAAACTAGCTACATGTATTCGGCCCAAGCACCCCAGCAAAATCCCATCTCGTGGTTAGGGAAAATTTGTGGGAATTAAAATGCCCGGCAAAGGCAAAGTTATTCATGTGGCTACTAATCAAGAACAAGGCCCCAAATTTGGACTCTAAAAAAGAACCTTCCAAGGTCCCAGCATGTGTTTCTTATGTCGTCAAGATTTGGAATCTACCTGCCACCTTTACCTTCAATTCCCTTTTATGCATCCTATTTGGGCTAAGATTCATCATGCCCAACGTCCAAGATATATTTGGGAAGAAGATATTATTGAGAATGGGCCTTTAAATTGGTTCACCTCATAAGACCATGTTATAATTGGCAACTAGGGCCAAATTCCACCTTGGGATAGCTCATTTGATGGAGATGATGATTGCATTAAATTCCTCTTTTCGAGAGGACCAAAATTGATATAAAGATCATCTCATTTGGACAAGCAGAAATGTGAATTTGAATTTATGCCCACACAGGTGCAAATTGTTCGGGTCGGCCACATCATCATGTAGGCTCATGAAGCCCAATGGACGTGACTTTTCACCCTCAACGACTTGTATAA
The DNA here is from genome assembly GCA_000404065.3 of Pinus taeda. NCBI lineage: Eukaryota > Viridiplantae > Streptophyta > Pinopsida > Pinales > Pinaceae > Pinus > Pinus taeda. Next base: position 20,210 of record APFE031494949.1, read on the forward strand.
ATACAAGTGACCTTTCACCTCATTTGACATCATCAACAATCACATATTCTCTCTCCTTCTCTCATTGGTTCGTACAACATTGGGCATTCTCTCTCTCACATGTGTGGAACAAGAAGGACGATTTTTGGGCTGAGTTGTTGGGCCGAAAATTTCAAGAAGCATACCAAGTTTGACCAGGGTTGACCAAGGGTTCTTTGACCAACTTTGACTACGATTTTTGGAGGATTATTTGTCTTTTTAGGCCGCATTTCTAGGCACAGAAATTGAGGGAATATGGGCAGTTTGACCAGCGCTAACTTCAAGGTTGCCTGCAATTCTGACTGCAGATAATTACAGCAATTTTCTCCTTTGACCAAATTTGACTGGACTGTTTTGGGCTGACTTTGACCTACAAGGAAGGTTGAGTTTCATTGTGGTTGACCGAGCTTAAGGAGGCAAGTTTGACAGCTGCATTGACCAACTTTGACTTTCTAGTTAGCGCTGATTTGACTATAATTGACTGCAACTTTTGACAGAGTTTTTTTTACTTTGAATTTGGCAAGTCAATTTGACTTTTGTACTCTCTGCTGAACATTTTGATATAATAATAAGAAGAATTGATCAAAGGGTTTTCCCCACATTGGGGTTTTTCCCTGACATCCGCGAAATCTGGTGTCCTCTTGTCTTGCCTTGTCTTTTGCCTATTGTTTCATGTTCTATCTTCTTTTACTATCAATGTGATTAATGGTTAATGTGATTGCTATTGGAAAACTAAATTGAAATTGTCATAGGGCTGCTAAAGGAACATTGAAGTAATTGTACTAAGCATAGAACATACCATTGTTAACTAAAATTAACATGGTTTTAGAGCCAAGGTGAAGACAAATCCCAAGAAAGAGAGAGAAAAGCAATCACTAAGAAAGAGTTGCTAGACAAGAACATTGGTCTAGCTTCAATGGCTACTACATCTTACTTCAAATCCGAGGATAAGCTCAAGGACAAATCCGACTATCATGCATGGAAGATGAATTTGGACTTGACTTTGGAAAAGAATGATGCCTTGGACTATGTGAAGGAAAGGGTGGTGGAGCCTCCTTCAAATGCACCTGCTGTTGCTGCAAAGACAAAATACAAGAAAGGTGAGGTCAAAGCTAAAAGAATTATTATAGACTCAATTCAAAAGCATTTGGCTGCTTATATTTTTGTTTTAGGAACATCTAAGGAGATGTATGATAAGTTGGTTGGGATGTTCAAAGTGAACAATCCAAATCAAATCCTCTTTCTCAAAACAAGTTGAAGAATATCAAGATGGATAAAAGGGAGTCTATACAATCCTACTTCATGAGCATTACAAAAATCAAGAATGACCTTCTATCTATTGGATAAGTTGTTGCTGACAAGGAGCTCACTCTCATCGCTCTCGGAGGTCTTACAAGAGCATGGGATGTGTTAACACCACCATTCTCAACAATGACAAGATTCCTAGTTTCGATGAGTTATTTGCTAGATGCACTCAAGAAGAGACGAGAATGATGGAGAGAGACAAGCCTTCAGATGGAAATGAACCTACTGCTTTCTCCGCTTATGCTAAGAGGAAGAACAATCTTGGTCCAAAGAGACAAGGTCAAGGATTCAAGCAGGGATTCAAAGAAGGAAGAAAGGGAAGGTGGTACAATTGCAAAAGGTTTGGCCATTATGCTAGAGAGTGTCCTCACAAGAAGGATACTCCAAGGGATGATGACAACAACAACTACAAAGGCAATGGCAATCAAAGGAACAACAGGTTCAACAATAAAGGAAAGAGAAATGCTCTTGTTGCTTGAGATGGAAATGGTCGACCTCCCAAAAAGACAAGAAATTCCAGGTATAAGGAAAGTATTGATGTAGGAAAACAAAACGAATTTTATCTTATTTCTGGTTTATTTATTGCCTCTCCTCCAAATACTTTGGATCATTGGTTGATTGATAGTGGAGCCTCAAGGCACTTCACTGGGTACAATGAGACCCTCTCAAATTTCGTTGAAAAGAAGGCTAATTTGGAAATCATACTTGGAGATAATGCCACCTATCCTGTGAAAGGAATAGGTATTGTCACCCTTCACTTGAATCAAGGTCAAACCATTCATCTACAAGAAGTGTTGTATGTACCCGATTTGAAGAAGAACCTGGTGTCTATTTCTACGATGGAAGACAAGGGCTTCAAGGTAGCATTCATTGATGGAAAGGTACGTACTTGGTAAAGAAACCCTAAAGATGCCTTTACACTCGGATTTAGGGTTTAAGGTCTCTATCAAGTTTGAGGAAGTCCTTTGGGAGCCTTGACTTGCGATACTTCTCTTCAATCTGAATTATGGCACCGAAGATTTGCTCACCTTCATTACAAAGCCTTAGTTGGGGTAAGGAAGATGGTCACAGGTATGCCTGAGTTCAACATGAACCATGAAGGAGTTTGTCAGGGTTGTGCAGCTAGGAAACTTACAAGGGGACCATTCCCTTCAAGTGAAAGTCCAACTACCGACATTCTTTAATTGGTCCATTCTAATCTATCTGGTATGTTGCCTATAAAACATTGGGGGGATACTTATACTATGCAATTTTTGTGGATGACTTCTCTCGCAAAATGTGGATCTATTTCTTGAAGAAGAAGGATGAAGTGTTCAAAATTCAAATGGCTTCATTCTTTCAAATCCTTGGTGGAAAATCAAACAGGGAAGAAGATCAAGATATTGAAGACCGACAATGGAACAAAATATGAATCAAATGAATTCAATGACTTTTGCAGATAAGCTGGCATTAAGAGGGAGACGACCGTTCCATACACTCCTGAGCAAAATAGTGTTGCTAAAAGGAAACAATCATGGAAGCCACCCATGCCATGCTCCATGATCAAGGTCTACCAAAGTTCTTATGGGGAGAAGCTGCCAACACTGTCATGTACGTTCAAAATAAGAGCCCGCATCAAGCATTGGATTTCAAGAAACCCGAAGAAGTTTTCACTGGTAAGAAACCTGATGTTTCTCATCTTAGAATATTTGGTTGTCCCATGTATTTTCATGTGCCTAAAGAGAAAAGAAACAAGTTGGAAGCATCTGGGAAGAAAGGTATATTTGTGGGCTACAGTGAAAATTCAAAGGCATATAGAATCTATGTGCCTGGACAAAGAGATGTGGAAGTTAGCCATGATGTCACCTTCGATGAAGATACAGCCCTTGGGAAGGCCCGAAATCTCCCCATTCCAACAAACGATAATAATGACGATGCTGCGGAAAAACAAGATGAACCTCCCTCAGATGAACCTATGCCTAATGTTGAAGGCCTGGTGGATCTCATTGGTCCACCACCTAGTGATCCCTCTACCTCAAGGAAAAGACCTTTCTGGCTCAAAGATACTCTCGAAGATGCTAAGAGACATATTGCTCCAAGAGGGACATTCTGTGAAAGCAAGAAGCCGAACAGGTATCAAGGGTACTTAGTTTCTATGAGTACTATTGTTCAATCTGAGACATGTACATTCGAAGAAGCCATAAAACACCATGTCTGGAAGGATGCAATGAATGAGGAATATGAATATATCATGAAAAATGATGTCTGGGATGTGGTGCCTAGACCATAGTTGCAGGAATCGCCCCCCCCGGATCCTAAGCCCGAAGCGCGATTCGAAGCGAAGCGTCCCGGAATCGATAGGCGAAGCGCGCTTCCAAAAATTAGGTGGCGCGATTCCGGCTTTTTTGAGCGATTCCTGCCATTTCAGGTGGCGTTGCCCCGGAAGCGCGATTCCGGAGGCGCTTCGAGCATGGGGTGGCGCCACGCAACCTCCCCGGAAGTGCACGCCACCCAGGCGCCACCCGCACGCCACCCAGGCGCAACCCGCGGGGCAGCTAGAAAAGTTAAATTTATTTTAATTTATTTTAAAAATTAACCTAACTAAACATGAGGGGGTGGGTTAGGGTTAGTTTAGGGTGAGTTTAGGTTGAGTTTAGAAAAGAATAAAGCCCCCATTCTCTTCTCATTTTCTCACTTTGAGTTTATGAGAGTTGGAGAAGAGAAGAGAGGAGAGGAGAAGAGAAGAGAGGAAAGGAGAGGAGAAGAGAGGAGAGCTTGGAGGAGTGAAGAAGGAGGAGCTGGGAGAAGGAGGAGGAGCTTGGAGCAAGAGCTTGGAGGATTTCATCTACAAGAGCTAAAGAGGTAAGTTCAAAGCCCAAACTCCCTTGTGTTTTTGAAAAAAAAATTGTATTTTTCTCCTCCCTCTCCTACTCTTTCCCATTGTTTCTACTTGCTCCTTTATTTACAGGTTGTCCACTACCTATATCCATATTCCAAAATGGTGTTCTTTTGGCTTCTATGTATCATTCCACTCTTGGTTTTAATGATGGCAAGGGTGAGGAATAGAGGGGAAGAGGAAGGGGATGAACTTGGTCCTAATAGTAGTGACCCAATGTATGATGAGGAAGGGTTTGAAGAGGAAGGGGATGAACTTGAAGGGGACACTGAAGCACAAGATGGGAAAGGTACATCAAATCCCTTGTGGAACTATGTGACCAAACTTGATGGGGAAAAGGGTGGTGGATCTTACAAATTTGTGTGCCCTCATGGTTGTCATGGAAGAAAACCATATACGGGTTCATATACCCGTCTGAGGAGGCATCTTTGTGGGGTGCTGGACAGTGATGAAAGAAAGGGTTTTGTGGGGGTACAAATTTGCCCAAACATTTCAACTGAACAAAGAAGAAAATACATCCAAATAGAGATGGTTGCACAACAAAAAAACAAGAAACAAAAAACTCATTCTGAATCAAGTGCAACCTCTAAATTTGGTAGTTGCAGCCCATCTCCTCACGGTACTTCTGCAACCTCTGGAGGTAGAAAAACAATAGGGGATTTCCTTAATGTTGCTGGGAGGGATGATGTGGATGGAAAGATAGTCCGTTTTCTTTGTGCTTGCGGTGTACCATTCAATGTGCTTCGCTCTCCCTATTGGCATGAAATGGTAAAGGCCATCAATGAAACCCCAAAAGGATACAAGGCCCCCAACTATGAGAAAGCTAGAACAGTGTTATTAGAAAGAGAAAAAGCTAAGGTTCAAAGAGCTTTGACACGTTTTACAAATGAGTGGGTAGATTCTGGGGTATCCATTATATCAGATGGGTGGACAAATATTAGAAAACCAACATTTGATAAATTGTTCTTGGTGTATCTTTCTAGTGGGTGCAGTTTATTGCAATTGTCATTGACTCCTCCTCCATCAGTGACAACTGCTACAAACCATTGCCAGATCTCCTATTGAAATCAACAAAGTGTTGGTTCCGAAGTAGTTAATGTGGTTCAAGTGATCACAGATAATGCAGGCAAATTGTAAGGCAGCAGGAAAAATTATTGAGCGTACTCATCCACACATCTTTTGGTCTGGGTGCCTGGTTCACCATGAACCTTTTGATGCATGATATTGTGAAACACAAAGATTGTGTGGATTGCTGAGTTACAGGAAGGGAAGCAGGTTCCATTAAATTCATCACAGGGCATACAAGGGTAAACTACTTCTATGGCACTTACTCCAAGTTGCAATTGCTTAAAATTGCAAAGACAAGATTTGCTAGTTATTACCTCACCTTTAGGCGGCTAGTGAGGGTGAGACAAGCTTTAACTAATCTAGTGTGTGCTGAAACATGGGATGAAATTAACACTGACACAGATGGTGCTAATGTAGTCAAGGACACTGTTCTTGACAGTTACTTTTGGTCACAGGTTAAATATGTTTTGCAATTCCCCAAACCAATTTATTACATGATCAAGTTTGCAGATTCAGATCGACCAGTAATTGGGGAGGTGTATGAGCAAATGGATAGCATGTTGGGGCAGATTAAAGACATTGTTGAACCTAGAGATACCACCTTGTACAATTATATTCGTGCAGAGGTGGAAAACCGATGGGAAATGCTAAATGTTCCATTGCATGCATTAGCATATGTTTTGACACCTAAATACTATCATCCATCATGGCTTTCAACACCAGCTGCTGGGGGGGGGAAGCAGGAGAAAACCACACCAAGATCAAGAGGTTCACAAAAAATATATGGCTGCATTGAGTAAGTTAATCCCTGATGAGGAGGAGGCTACATTGGTACGGAGACAGGTGAGCAACTATACGCTTAACACTGGTCCATTTGGGAGCATGCATGCAATTAAAGATCGAGAGACTTTTTCTTCTCTTGAGTGGTGGAACATGCATGGAGGGGGTACTCCACTTCTAAAGGCTTTGGCATTGCGGGTGCTATCACAGGTGGTAAACACTTCTTCTGTAGAGAGGTGTTGGAACTCTTATTATTTCATCCATAGTGTTAAAAGGAACAGGTTGAGTTTAGACCGGGCAGAGAGCTTGGTTTATGTTCATTACAACTTGCGATTGCTGTCCCATTACTGCGAAGATGCAAAGTCTAATAAAGACCTGTTGATTTGGGACAAGAATCCAGAGGAGCCCAATTTGGAGGATGGAGTGTTGCGATTAGAGAAATTAGAGGATGCTCTTATCCAGGTATGTCCATTGTGGTATGAATTTTCCAATTTTTCCTTATAAAGCATTTCTCTAATTCATGTTTTTAATTTTTTTGTTAACTAGTGTTTTTTTTTTTGCATGAATTTTTTGAGCGATTCCAGGGTGATGATGACCGTGTTGATATGGCACCCCCACCCCCACCTGGTCCCTTGGTTCCTAGGTTCCATGGTTCAACACCAACAGCAGGGGGTTCTTCTTCATCAGTTTCAGTGCCACACTTCCACAGCCACCATCTTCTTCATTACCACCACGTGGATGCCCACCACCACGTTCTATTCGTGGTGGAAGGAGTAGAGATTAGTAGATATATTCACAATCTACTACTTTTTTGTCATAGATTACTCATTAGACTTGTAGACTTGTGAATTTGAATTTTGAACCTTTTTGGCTTGGCGGTGACCAAGTGACATATTTTGTAAACATTATTATTTGAATTTTGGACATAACAAATGTTGACAGTTGCTCACTTGCTAGATAAATCATAATATGCTCTATGTTTTATGTTTTATAATATGCTTAAATGTTTTATGTTTTATAATATGCTTAAAAATTTGATGTATGTTTGTAATAGCTAGAATATAGATGATTGTTGTACATACTAGTAACTACAATGGAATCATGGATGCCATATCTATCTTGATTTATGCAAAAATACGCATGTTTTCATGTCTTCTACAATTAATTTGGTATTTGGGATGTTTGTTTTGAGTATAAATGCAAAAAAATATAAATATATATATATATAGCAGACGCTTCCGCGGACGCTTCGCTTCCTAGATTTTTGGAAAATGACGCTTCCGCGCTCCGCGCTTCCGCTTCGTGCTTCCGCTTCGCTCCCGCTTCGTGCAACATTGGCCTAGACCAAAGGAAAAGTTTGTAGTCACCTCAAAATGGTTATACAAAATTAAACATGGAGTTGATGGGAGTGCTAAAAATATAAGGCCAAGTTCGTCGCTCGAGACTTCTCTCAAAAGGAAGAAGTGGACTATGACTAGATATTTGCACCAATTTCCCAATATACCAATATCCGATCTATTAGTGCCCTCGATGCCTCTCAAGGATGGAGCCTACAACAAATGGACGTTAAGATTGTTTTCTTAGATGGCTCGCTTAAAGAAGTCTACATAGAACAACCTAAAGGGTTTGAAGTACAAGATCGAAGGACACATGTGTAGGTTGAAGAAAGCCCTTTTTAGGTTGAAGCAAGCCCCTAGGGCTTGGTATGAGAGGATTGATAACTATCTTATGAAGCTGGGATTTACAAGGAATGAGGCGGATCCTAACCTATACTTCAAGACCAAAAAAGACATGCCTCTCATTTTGGTCCTTTATGTGGATGATCTCTTTCTGATAGGTGCAAACCCTCTCATTTATCAATGCAAGAAGGAGTTGGCTCCGAGTTCGAGACGAAGGACCTAGGTTTGATGCACTACTTCCTAGGCCTAAAGGTCTGGAAAAAGCCAGGTGAGATTTTCCTTTCTCAAGGAAAATACATTGTGAAGTTGCTCGAGAGATCTGGGATGGTGGATTGCAAGTTTGTGTCTACTCCGATGGAATTCAACTACAAGAAGCTATATGGAAGTGTTATTGGGCCCGAATTTTTGGCAAATCCTTCCAAATATAGACAACTTGTGGGGACCCTGATGTTCTTGGTAAACTCTCGTCGTGACATGTGCTTCGTTGTAAATACGTTGAGTCAATTTATGGTCAAGCCTCATCACATACATTGGATTGCTACTAAGAATTTCTTGAGATATCTTCGAGGCACAATCAACTATGGATTGAGATACACTGCCGGGAATTTGAGGTTACATGGATAAATTGACGCTGACTGGGCTGGCAGTGTGGTGGATTGTAAGAGCATGTCTGGATTTTGCTTCTCATTAGGGTCTGCTTCAATTTCTTGGATGAGCAAGAAGCAGAAATCGGTTGCTCTAAGCACTGCCAAGGCCAAATACATTGCAGCCAGTATGGCCTGTTGTGAAGCTGTTTGGTTGAGGAAGCTCTTTAGTTAACTATTTGAGCACGTGGTGGATACCACCGTGATCTTCTACGACAACCAAAGTGGGATTCGCCTTTCAGAGAATCCCATGTTCCACGACTGCTCCAAGCACATTGATATCAAGAATCACTTTATCCGGGATATGGTACAGTGGGGAGCAATAAGGCTCCAACACATCAGCACTAATGAGTAGGTCGCAGACATCCTCACAAAGCCCTTAGGGAGGCCAAATTCTTAGCCTTCTGAAAGAGACTTGGAGTCGTGGAAAGACCATCCTATGAGGTCCCGCTTGAGTTGGACACTGAGCTCTGGGAGCTCTTGGGGACTTGGGGTACTTCTTGGAGCTGTGAGCAACCATAGGGTGAGTGGTTGACCTTCCCCTATTGGTGCATTGTGTACTCAGTGAGTAGTTCACCTTCCCCTGTGATACCCCATGATGGTTGACTGTGTGTAGGGTGAGTGGTTCACCTTCCCTACGATTGACATAAGCATTGGATGAGTGGTTCACCTTCTCCTGTTGATGCCCCAGCATACATCCTACCCATGTAGTCTGGGACTCATGGGAAGTACCTTTCATCTGGCCAATGAGTTGGGAAACGTGGATAGGGACCATAGCACTACCGATGGACGCATCGTGTACTGTCACACTCCCTATGTCTAGGATGCATGGTGTTCAACAACTTGATCTAGGATCAAGACTGACTTTTGTCAGTGGAGAGTGGTAAGGTCTTGTGACTCACTCTCAATCGATTCTTCTTCATTATTCATATCGATGTTCAACAGAGGAGAGATGAGATGAGACACAAAGATGGTACATGATGACAGGATGGCATGATGATCGATTATTGACAGGTGGAATTCTCCCTAGTTGAGAGGGAGTGTTAAAATTGGCAACTAGGGCCAAATTCCACCTTGGGACAGCGCATTTGATGGAGATGATGATTGCATTAAATTCCTCTTTTCAAGAGGACCAAAATTGATATAAATATCATCTCATTTGGACAAGCATAAGTTGATTTTGAATTTATGCCCACATAGGTGCAAATTTTTCAGGGCAGCTACATCATCATGTAAGCTCATGAAGCCCAATGGACATGACTTTTCACCCTCAACGACTTGCATAAATACAAGTGATCTTTCACCTCATTTGGCATCATCATCACTCGCACATTCTCTCTCTGTCTCTCATTGGTCCGTATTTCGTACAACATTGGGCATTCTCTCTCTCTCACATGTGTGGAACAAGAAGGACGAATTTCTAGGTGGAGTTGCAGGGCCGAAAATTTAAGGAAGCAGACCAAGTTTGACTAACGTTGACCAAGGGTTCTTTGACCATCTTTGACTGTGATTTTTGGAGGATTATTTGTCTTTTCAGGCCACATTTTTTGGCACAAAAATCGAGGGAATCTGGGCAGTTTGACTAGTGTTGACTTCAGGTTTGACTGCAAAAAATTACAACAGTTTTCTCTATCCTTTGACTGAATTTGACTAGACTGTTTTGGGTTGATTTTGTCCTACAAGGAAGGTCGAGTTTGACAGTGGCTAACCGAGCTCAAGGAGGCAAGTTTGACAATTGCTTTGACCATCTTAGACTTTCTGGTTAAGGCTAATTTGACTGCAGTTGACTGCAGATTTTGACAGGGTTGTTTTGACTTTGAATTGGCAAGTCAATTTGACTTTTGTACTCTCTCTCTGCTGAACATTTTGATATAATAATAAGAAGAATTGATCAAAGGGTTTTCCCCACATTGAGGTTTTTCCCTGGAACATTGAAGTAATTTTGCTAAAAGCATAGAACATACCATTGTTAACTAAAATTAGCACACCAAAAGCAACATAAAGCACTTCCACTCACAGAAGTGTGGGGAGTCTGGCTTGATCGCACCAAAGTTATCCTTGGAAATAAGGAGCCATCATCACTAAAAATTGCCACTCAAAGCTTAGCCATTATGGAAGCTTTCCATTCTAGGGACAAGTCTCAACAAAATCCTCCTAGACCTCAAACACAAATTGAAGTCGATCTTCTGTGAGCTTTCTATGATGGAGCTACTCAGGAGAGCCCCCCTAAAGGAGGGACAGGAGGGATTATTTATATTACAGCATCTCACTATATCTATTTCTCAGAAGGCCTGGATCCCTTTACAAACAACTCAGTAAAGCTTATAGCTTTAAAGTTAAAGCTTATACTCCTCATTACTCAAGAAAAAAATATATCCCACCTCCACACAGTGTTGCAGGTACCGTCCCCCACCCCAAGGATCCAAAGGTAGATCCACGTCTCGTATGGATCCACCATCAATCCTTCGACGGAACCGCGGATCAAAAAATCAGATTCGTGGTTCCTCCTTTTTTTGGTGATTCCTGCAAAATTGCATTCATGGGGGCCCGATCCGCGGCTCCCACTGCTCGATCTGCGGTTCGTAATTCCCAATTCGCACATCCAGAAAGGATCGAGTGTGGATCTGTGGAGGTTCGGCCATGTATCCACCGCGGATCGCGAGCGGATCCCAGAAAAGGTGGACAGTTCCGCGGGGCTTCTTTTGTTTTTTTGTTTTTGGAAATTTCGAACTGTTTTGTGAGGAACTACACTTTCTGAATACTCTCAAGGTGCCCCTTGATGCTTCCCTAAACGCTTCCTAGATGCTCCCTAATGGTAATGTTAAATTCTTAAAGTAAAAGTAACATTCTCCTTGATCTTTCATTTCCATCCTTTTACTTAAATTTTAACATTACCATGAAATGACTTGGGATGTTTGAGAGTGGTTCCAACCTCATCAGACTTCATACGGAGAAAATAGAATTTCATATCCCATTCAAAATTTAGCAACTTAACAGTTTTCAGGATCAATGGGATTGTGGCATTTCATTGGATTATATCATGTATGAGTGCATGTGATTGGCATTTAATCAAGAGCAACAAGCCCTATATGTACCCCAGTGTTGGTGTTATTGATTATTGAACTCCTTTGCCATGGCCTTAGCAATTATGTACCTTTCACTCAAGTCAAAATCATTGACCAGGCATGTTAAGCTTTCTCTACCATATTATAAGGCTTCGATTAAGCTGTTTGATCAAAATTAGGCAATGTTGACTAAAATCCCTATAGAATTGAAGTAGAGGCAAAGGCTAGACAAGAGAAGAGGAATCTAGATTGTAGATGGTTGATGATGGAATAATTAATCATTGATGTACAATGGATGCCATATCTATCTTGATTTATGTAAAAATATGCATGTATTCATGTCTTCTACAACTAATTTGGTATTTTGGATGTTTTTTAATATAAATGCAAAAAAATATAAAATATATATATATATATATAATAGACACTTCTGAGACGCTTCACTTCCCAGATTTTTGGAAAATGAAGCTTCTACGTCCCGCTTCGTGCAACATTGCCTCCACATATATGATGATTCTCAACTTGTAATAGGTTGGATGACAGGCTCTTTCAGGCTCCAAATCCATTCACTATAAACATTCAACAAATGGTTTCTTCTTTTTCTCATCTCACCTACGCACATGTTTATGGGGACAAAAAACGAGAAGCAGACCAAGAATCCAAAACAAGTTTCGACCCTGGCATATGGAAAGTTACAACATCTCAAGCAAGCATTCAAAGAGAATATTTTCACGACCCTATAATTAAGTACACTATTTTTTGTCAGCTACTGAAAATATGCAAATATTGCAGTTTTGTCTGAAGATTTCCACAAATTTCAAGGATATCCAAACAAGGATCTTTTTTGAGAAATAGATGATGTATACACAGCATTGTTTTATGGACAAATTTATCCTTTTCAGGGACCTTGATATTATTTTTGTTATGTAGAGGATAGTATCATACTTGGGCCTAAAAGGCCAACAGGAATGCCAAAGCATTTACAGATGTAATTTTGTCTTTCTATAATAAAATTACCGACCTTTTCCTCGGAAAAAAAATAAAATAAAATAAAATTTATAAAATAAAAATAAAAATAAAAAAAAATAAAATAAAATAAAAATAAAAAATAAAAATAAAAAAAAAAAAACATGTATATATATGTAGGATTAGAATTAAGGTTTTTAATATATAAACAAATGTAAGTTATGACATTGGCCAGAATTTTAGTATATGAATAAAGTTAAAATTAATTCACTTTACAACATTGATATCATACAGCCTGTGAAATTTTTGCTACCCAGAAGATGTTATTAACCCAGTTAATCATTTTGATTACTTATACACAACAAAATTAATTTATCAACTGAAAGTAATGAATAAAAACATGAACAACACCATTCACCAAATAATATTTGCAGCGGAATAGATGAGAAACCAATCACACATTTAACACATTGTTGTACAAATGTCCCTGGAAAATCCCCGGTTTGGGGAAAACCAATTTATAGATCGAGGGTTTTATCATTAGTCTTCAGCAAATCTGCTATTGAGAAATTACATAAACCACTTGCCTCTCACTAGCAAAGCTCCAACAAATTTATCTCCACCATTGTTGATCAAATCAAACTAGGAAAAACACATGGCTTCCCTTCTGCAAATCACATAGCCTCCCTAGAACTCGCATAGCCTTCCCAACTATTCGCACCACCTCCTGGCAAACTCACATGGCCTACTAGCAAACTCTCATGGCCTCTGAAACTCACACTGGCAATTTTGGAAATTCCCACTGTCTCTAGAAAGCTCGCACTGCGTCTAGAAAATTAACTCGGACTATCTAGAGACAATAATCTCGCCAACAAAACTCCCTCTGAAACTCAGACGCTAGAAGTCATCTCGAATGAAGAATAAGCCCTGCAAAAATCTTCCTTAATCGCTACTGAAACCCTCTTGGTATCTCTCTAAAAACTCTCTAAAAACTCGCCCAACTCTACTCAACTCAATGATCTCCAATGTTGTCCATTACTCACCATTTTGTGGGTGATATCCCTAGAAGAAATATTTTCTCCAAGATGGTCCTCAGTCGGCAACCAACAGCCCCTTGTAGCCACCAGCTAGCTCATTGTTCCATTTCTCTGCCACCTGAACCAGCCATGTGGTCCCTTGCCCATCTACCATGATCATATGTTTGAAGGTGGGCCTCCCGAACCTAATGGTATACTTTGTCATTTAGTAATTGAGTATTGTAGTTTGCTTATCATGGAGACTTTTGGGCATGGATTAAAGGGGGGATTCGGTGGAAAGAATGGGTTAGGTATGTGCCCTTGTCCCCTAAACCCCTTTTGGATATTAACCTTGCATTCTAGCCCCATGGGATCTCTTTTATTGACCATTTGGCTTTAGGGGTGGTATTTCATGGGAAACCCTGATTTTGATTGCATGGTCCCACTCCCTTATCCGCTTATATTGCCCTCTTTCCACTCATTATTACCCCATTCATCATTTCTCCCACTTGGGTCCACATAGAGTTAGCTTGCCCCTTCCCCTTGCCCGCACCTTGGGTCATGGCCTGGAATGAAGCCCGGAGGTTGATGCAGCTAAAAAGAAATATAAAAGCATATTTGGCCACATTCAACAGGAAAATGTAACACAAAATGCAAAAGATGGTCGGGACAAACACATTTAGCACGTGGGCAAAAGCCAATACATGAGCTCTACCGCATCATCATGGCCATCACCCTGGTTCCTACAGGCTCTATGAGCCTCATTCATCAAATAGGAACCCATGATTGTCCCAACTCCTGCTGGGCAATGAACCGCTCTATCTTAAAAGGGGGTACTCACTGCTATATCTTATGCATCATGCTCTTACCCCTTTGAGCCCCAAGCAGTTAATCAAACAAAATCATAAAAAGACAAAAGGCATATAAAGAAAGGTGGAAAAATCAAGGTCGGGGCACCTCATGTACCACGATTGCTCCCTCCTATACATTATAAACCCAAGTGTGGGCTTCCCTTTCATTAGCTACCCTTGTACCCCCCAACATGTGGCCCAAGGCTACCCCTTCTCATCCCCTATTTCATTCATCTATGTGTCACATGCCACCACCTTTTGAAGGGTGTACCTTGAACATATTATCCGCTTTAGACGTAGAAACCACCTAATAGGGTACTTGGTTAACCCCATTTGGGGTTTAGGAGACATTGGCACATCTTGAAGCCCATTATGGAAGGGCAGGCCATCATGAAGTCCCCACATGTGGTCCATGATTGGTAAGCTCATTTACTCAATTTCTCTAATGACTTGTTGTAATGGAAGGCTAAGGGACACATTGGATCTTATGCAGGATTGCAAATGGCCTCCATCTTGGGTTTGGTCTCCCTATACTGGGTCTTAATCCTCCAGAGGGCTACATTGGCACATGTAGGGTGTGTGTGAGAGCCATGGGCCTCCACAGCAGTAGACAACACTCCATGGATCCCCGAGGATGGTCAAAGATGCTCGAGATACTCCCATTGGATGAGGAAGACGCACCTGGTTCGTTTTTGTCTAGCCAGCCCCATAGATGTATCATGCACTTGGCAGCTGACCCAAGACTTGTAGGACGATGTGGCATCCCCTAAATCATCATCAGAGCCTTTGCAGATGATCTATAGGCATCTTCAACTCATTTGGAGACCCATGAGGTTATTGTTGTGCCCCCACACCCATTGGGAGCACCACAGGTTTATTGTTTGAAGAACAATGGGCCAACCCCTTGTCCATCACTTTTGAGGGTCCTACTCTTCATTATGGCACCTATGGAACTCATTAGGCGTCTTAGAGGGCCCTACAACATGCATAGATTATAATTTGACCTCTTGAGAGGCTTATTCTTTCATTTATGAACTAATCAGTTGGGCTTGTCACCAAAAGATAGATTATTAGAACATTATTTTATTTTTAGGGCTTACGTAGGCCAAGGAGGCTAATTCGAACTCTTCGTTAGTGTATAAATACAAGTGAGATGAGTTCATTATCTCATCATCACTTTGGATTGGATCTCTTCTCTCTCTTGAGAATTTCGCACTTTTTCTTAGTGGATGAATTGAAACTTTATGGATGAATTTTGATGTGTGGATTTGGTCTATCTTACCTTGGAGCTTCTCTCTTGTCAAATTGTAGATGGTTGGATATATTCTATTACATGTAAGTACATGCTTTTAATGTTATTCTTGTTTTACTTTGTCATATATGTTGGACTGGGATTTTCGCTATTCTTAGGGCTAAATGTTGCATGCATTTACTGCTTTAAATTGTGAAATTTTGTCTCTATTATAGCATCTCTCAATGTACAGGCCATGTAGTGTGAACGAAATCTCCTAAGGATAATTCTATAGACGAATTGATCTTGATAAGCCATCACCTTTTACACATCGAAGTATAAAAGTTGCAAGATTGTTTCTCTTTGACCTAGAAGGCTAGCGAAGTAGCCTTGAGGTCTCCTTGACCAAGAAACAAAGGTCCTCACTCATATTCATCATAGACTCCATTCTCCCAAGACTAAAGGCACTAATCTACCAAAAGGTGGTCACCTTAAAACAACTTCTTTCACCTTTTCCTAGGTCTAGCCAAGTTGGGTCACCTAGGGCATCATTTTCCTAATGAACTAGCCATCCAACAAGTTCGACCTCCCAACCCCTCCTGCGCCAATGTTTCTTCAAGACCTCCTCCAAACTTGAGGCCATTCCAATGGTGGAGTTGTGAGAAAAGTCAAGCCCTAGCTCTGAGATCAAACTCTGCCATAGCATCCCCAAAAGCTAGTACCTTATTAGATCAATTCAACACCTTTAGGTGAATATTCTTTCTTTGATCCTTTCCCCTACCTTGTCTAGGCTAAGGACACCATTCGTTGCTTAACCCCTTCCTCCTGACCTAGACTGGGTCCACTTGGTCTTGTGTGGTCTCGTTCCTTTGAAAGACAATTCTTCAAGAACCATCTGGGATACCAATTTCAACAAGGATTTTAGAGATTAGAAAACTCCTTCATAAATCATATCCCATAAACCAACCCTCAAATCCTCCCATCCTTCTCCTAGAAGACATTGTACCTTGCTTAGAAAGCAAGCAAGCTCTATTCTTCCACCTCTTCTGGAAAGGGATTATTTGGGTTACTCCATATCCACTTACTGATTTATCCTTCATTGGTGAATCCATAATAATAAATATACAGGGTCTCCTCCCATCAATGAAATTCTGTAAATAGAAGGGAGCCTTAGCTGAGGTGACAGTGGGCTAAGTCTCCATTTGTTGCCCTTGGTCTAGCATTTACCCTTTAGGGATCCCCTTTAGGTCCCCTGTTAGTTTGAGCGGTAACATTTTTGTGTCGTTGCCAGGGAGGAAGCAGGTCTACCTCCCTAGTGAATCATTGAGGAATTGATTCACTAACGACATTTATAAATTATTCCTCTAGCGACTCCACTCATTGTCCAATCCCCTAGTTTACTTGAAGGCAATAAAATTCCTCCTTTAACTAGGGTTGATGCAAAAAGGTGAGAGCGAACCCCATCACCTGTTATAACTGCTCTTCTCCCTGAATTTGAGAAGGTCAGTGAGCCATCTCCAAAAATGCCATCTAGTTCAAACACTGACCCCAAAAAATATCACCCCAAGATGACAAAGAGTGAAAGACACTTGGTTAGTGTCTTTTCCCCTTTGAAATTGAGTAACGATCCCAAGCCACTACCTGAAAAATATAACCGATGGTTATCCAAATTCAAAGGGGATGCAACTTGGACTGCCCATGATTTTATTGAAGAATTCTATTGGCAGATGTTCCCCAGGATGATCTTTGATGAAGATAGGCTCATGATGCTTTTTGCCTTATCATTTGAGGGACAAACAAGAGATTGTTACCTTAGCCTTCCCCTTGCATGCATACAAGGCGCCGATGAATTTGAAGACCTGTTCATGAAAAGGTGGTCTTGTAATGCCCAAGGGACCTTCAACATTGAAAAAATCTACCAAATAACCAAGGGAAGGAAAGATGTGCAAGAGTTCATTCAAAAGTTTGATGGGTAGTCAAAGATATACCTGATCATTTGAAGCCATCTAAAGCCAACATCCTTGATAAATTCACAAAGGCAGTGGGTGGCCACCTCACCTATTGTGTTAAGGGATAAGAAACCTTCCACTTTGGCCAAGGCTAAAGAAATGGCAATTGGAAGTTCAAGAAAATATACGAATCTCAAAGGTTGATATCAATGACCATCCTAGAGATAAAGTTGAAATCAAAAAGGAGAAGTCCAAAGATCAACATGAGGAAACTCTCCTTGCCATTCTCAGAAGGATGGAAGAGTTCACTGAAGAAGCCAATGCACTTGAGAGGGTTATCATGAACAAAATCACCGCCTTAGAAAGGACCCAAAAATCAAGTTATATCCTTAAAGGAAAGCCTTTCCCCAAAAAGCAAAGTGAATAGGCCAAGCTCTTCTCAAATCCCAAACACTTTGGCTCCAACTAATGTCATTGAGCCAGACTCTTCATTTGAGGATGAGGAAAGTGAGGATGAACAAACTAATGAGCAAGCCAATCTTGTAGAATCTGACATCTTCAACATTTTGCTGGGGGGATCATATACACATCCTCCCATTAGTGAGGTCACCCTTAAAGAAGAAAAGGAAGAATCCATTCTTAACTCTGATGACTAGGGAAGATTCAAAGGGATCCAATATTCTCGAAAGGAAAAGGACAAATACCCCTCACCTGCTAAGGAACCACCTAAGGAAAATCCATCGCCTAAGCAAGCCCCTCTCAGAGAATCTGTTCCCAAAATTCCTCCCAAGAAGGATCGCCAAACAAAATTCAATCCGAAAAAGGATCCTCCAACGAAAGAATACATCGAGAAGGAGGAAAAGGGGAAGGAAATCAAACTCGGCATCGACATAGGGGTGGCCATAGGAAAGATGACTATACTTGTTCCTCTAAAGGAGATTGCTAAGTTTCCCGAGCAACAACAACGACTTAAGAAGTCCCTGGGGATTCAAGAAGAAGAACTACCTGAAGAATTGCACAACATTCATATTCCCAACCAAAACCCTGGGCATGAACCTTTCTTGCTTACTTTGGCTATCAATGACCTCTTCTTACATAATTGTATGTTAGACTCAGGGATTTCCGCGAATATCATGCCTTTGACTATTATGAAGCAATTGGGTCTCAACATCGCTGGACCATACAAGAAGGTGTGTGGTTTCAATTCCAAACCTATGGAAGTGGAAGTATCATCAAAGATCTTAAGGTTTCTTTAGCTAGGAATCTTGATATATCCCTCCTCATGGATGTTATTGTTATTGATATTCCTGACATGTGGAGGATGTTGTTATCTAGGAAATGGGGAGCTATCGTTAGGGGGCATGTTCAAATGGACCTATCATACGCAACCATCCTGCAATCTGATGGTACCCCTTTTATCCTTTATAGGGAACCTACTTACTTACGTAATGTGACCAAGCCTAGACCATACTATGAGACATGCGAGATCGAGAAACCTTCCCCTATTCTCCCTACTCAAGAAGTCTGAATCCTCAAGCGCGAAATCTCTCAAACAAGCAAAAAGTGGAAAACTAAGAAAGAATATAAGGTTGGGGATTTAGTCTTGGTTGATAAAGATCCCATACATGTCAGGATTCATGGAAAGGTTGGAGATGACTATTACTACATTCCCAAACTTAATGACGAACTTTGGCCTGAGCCTGTCAAATTAAGGCGTATCACCTCCTTCCTTGATACTTGACACTGTATCATATGCATGTTAGAGTAGGATGCATTGCATGATGATTTTTGCATTAGAAATAACATCATATGATATTTCTCGTGGTAAATAGATACATATCTGCATATTTTATTTTTTTGTTGATTTTATGGCCCGACATTTAGCATGTGCAATCATGAGACGCCGCGAAAGCATGTTGTCATGTGTTTTTCCATCTATTATATGTGCAGGTGACAGATATACGATAACCAAGAGATTGTTGGAGTTCTCACGACCTCCCGTTTGAGTAGCTTCGCCCACTTCGAGAGAGATCACATCCCAGCTGGAGCCAGATGTTACCCACCATTTTGTGGGTGATATCCCTAGGAAAAAAAAAATCTCCATAATGGTCCTCAGCCAGCAGCCCCTTGTAGCCACCAACTAGCTCATTGTGCCATTTCTCCACCACCTAAGCCAACCATGTAGTCTCTAACCCATCTGCCATGATCATATGTTTGGAGGTGGGCCTCTCGAACCTAAAGGTATGCCTTGTCATTTAGTAAATGAGTATTGTTGTTTGCTTATCATGGACACTTTTGGGCATGGATTAATCGGGGGATTCGGTGGAAAGAATGGGTTAGGTCTGTGCCCTTGTCCCCTAGACCCCTTTTGGGTATTAACCTTGCATTTTAGTCCTATGGGATCTCTTTTACTGACCATTTGGCTTTAGGAATGGTATTTCATGGGAAACCCTGATTTTGGTTGTGTGGTCTCGCTCCCTTATCCGCTTATATTACCCTCTTTCCACTCATTATTACCCCATTCATCATTTCTCCCACCTGGGTCCATATTCCTCCATTGGGTCCACATAGGGTTAGCTTGCCCCTTCCCCTTGCCCACACCTTAAGTCACGGCCTGGAATGAAACATAAAGGTTGATGCAACTAAAAAGAAAGATAAAAGCATATTCGGCCACATTCAACAAGAAAATGTACCACAAAATGCAAAAGATGGTCAAGACAAACACATTTAGCACGTGGGCGCCACATTCAACTAGAAAATGTACCACAAAATGCAAAAGATGGTGGGGACAAACACATTTAGCACGTGGACAAAAGCCAATACATGAGCTCTACCCCATCATCATGGCCATCACCCTGGTTCCTACATGTTCTATGAGCCTCATTCATCATATAGGAACCCATAATTGTCCCAACACCTGTTGGGCAATGAACCGTTCTACCTTAAACCGAGTAATCACTTCTATATCTTATGCATCATGCTCATACCCCTTTGAGCCCCGAGCAGTTAATCAAACAAGATCATAAAAAGGCAAAAGGCATATAAAGAAGGTTGGAAAAATCAAAGTCAGGGCACCTCATGTACCATGATTGCTCCCTCCTATACATTATAATCCCAAGTATGGGCTTCCCTTTCATTAGCTACCCTTGTACCGCAGCATGTGGCCCACGGCCACCCCTTCTCATCCCCTTATTTCATTCACCTATATGTCACATGCCACCACCTTTCGAAGAATGTACCTTGAACATATTATCCCCTTTAAAAGTAAAAACCACCTAATAGGATACTTGGTTAACCCCGTTTGGAGTTTAGAAGACATTGGCACATCCCGAAGCCCATTATGAAAGGGCAGACCATTATGAAGTCCCCACCTGTGTTCCATGATTGGTGAGCTCATTTACTCGATTTCTCTAATGACTTGTTGTACTGGAAGGCTAACGCATTGGATCTTATGCAGGATTGCAAATGGCATACATATTGGGTTTGGTCTCCCTATACGGGGGATTTTATGCAGGATTGCAGATGGCATACATATTGGGTTTGGTCTCCCCATACGGGGTCTTAATCCTCTAGAGGGCTACATTGGCACATGTAGGGTGTGTGTTGAGAGCCATGGGCCTCCACAACAGTAGACAACACTCCATGGATCCCCGAGGATGGTCAAAGATGCTCGAGATACTTCCATTGGACGAGAAAGATGCACCTGGTTCATTTTTGCCCAGTCTGCCCCACGGATTTATCATGCACTTAGCAGTTGACCCAAGACTTGTAGGACGATGTGGCATCCCCTACATCATCATTAGAGCCTTTACAGACCATCTACAGGCATCTTCAACTCAAGTGGAGACCCATCAGGTTATTGTTGTGCCCCCACACCCATTGGGAGCACCACAGGTTTATTGTTTGGAGAACAAGGGGCCAACCCTTTGTCCATCACTTTTGAGGGTCCTACTCTTCATTATGGCACCCATGGACCTCATTAGGCCTCTTAGAGGGCCCTACAACATGCATAGATTATTATTTGACTTCTTGAGAGGCTTATTCTTTCATTTATGAGCTAGTTTGGTGGATTTGTCACCAAAAGTTAGATTATTGGAACATTATTTTATTTTTGGGGCTTATGTAGGCCAAGGAGGCTAATTTGAACTCCTCATTAGTGTATAAATAGAAGTGAGAAGAGTTCGTTATCTCATCATCACTTTGGATTGGATCTCTTCTCTCTCTTATAAATTTCACACTTTTTCTTAGTGGATGAATTGGAGCTTTATGGATGAATTTTGATGTGTAGTGTGGATTTGGTCTATCTTATCTTGGAGCTTCTCTCTTGTCAAATTGTGGATGGTTGGATATATTATATTACATGTAAGTACATGCTTTTAATGTTATTCTCGTTTTACTTTGTCATATACATTTGACTGGAATTTTCCCTATTCTTAGGGCTAATTGTTGCATGCATTGACTGCTTTAAATTGTGAAATGTTGTCTCTATTATAGCATCTCTCAATGTACAGGCCATGTAATGTGAACGAAATCTCCTAGGGATAATTCTATAGACGAATTGATCTTGATAAGCCATCACCTTTTTCACATCAAAGTATAAAAAATTTAAGATTGCTTCTCTTTGACCTAGAAGGCTAGAGAAGTAGTCTTGAGGCCTCCTTGACCAAGAAACAAAGGTCCTCACTCATATTCATCATAGACTCCATTCTCCCAAGGCTAAAGGCACTGATTTACCTAAAGGTGGTCACCTTAAGACAACTTCTTTCACCTTTTCCTAGGTCTAGCCAAGTTGGGTCACCTAGGGCATCATTTTCCTGATGAACTAGCCCTCCAAAAAGTTCATTCTCGTAGCCCCTCCTGCGTTGGTGTTTCCTCAAGACCTCCTCCAAATTTGAGGCCATTCCGACAGTGGAGTTGTGAGAAAAGTCGAGCCTTAGCTCTGAGATCAAACTTTGCCCTAACATCCCCAAAGGCTAGTACCTTATTGGATCAATTCAACACCTTTAGGTGAATATTCTTTTTTTGATCGTTTCCCCTACCTTGTCTAGGCTAAGGACGCCATTGGTTGTTAAACCCCTTCCTCCTGGCCTAGACCGAGTCCATTTGGTCCCGTGTGGTCCCGTTCCTTTGAAAGATAATTCTTCAAGAACCATCCGGGATACCAATTTCAACAAGGATTTTAGGGATTAGGAAACTCCTTCACAAGTCATATCCCATAAACCTAACCCTCAAATCCTCCCATCCTTCTCTTAGAAGACAATGTACCTTGCTTAAAAAGCAAGCTCGCTCTATTCTTCAACCTCTTCTGGAAAGGAATTATTTGGGTCACTCCATATCCACTTATTGATTTATCGTTCATTAGTGACTCCATAATATATTGAGTCTCCTCCCACTGGTGAAATTCTATAAATAGAAGGGAGCCTTAGCCGAGGTGACAATGGGCTAAGTCTCCATTTGTTGCCCTTGGTCTAGCATTTACCCTTTAGGTATCCCCTTTAGGTCCCCTGCTAGTTTGAGTTGTAACACTACCCATCAACCTCCCATTATAATCTTTCATTCACAAATGAACAGCCAAGATTAGAAGTAATCTTGTCCCAATCAATGGCTAAGATCATTTTAGAAACTTTCTACAAGCTTCTAGAGGTAAATCAATCTTATCTCAACTAATGTCAATTAATTAACCATTTTCCCTCAAAGTTTTAACTTAAGAAATATCTAAAAAATCACTAATTGACTTAATTGAGACATTTTCCCTAGGTGAAACTCAAGAAAAATTACACGGGCTTGGAGATAATTAATTCCTCTATGTTCCTAGCCTTAGTGACACCTCTCACGGCTAGAACACATGTCCAAGCTATAATATTTAACACCGTCTTAGCGAGGAAGGTGTTCTGCACAACACCCAACTTATCCCTAAAGAAAACAAACTTTCCTTTATTCAAGGTCTTCGTCAAAATCTCTGCCACCTGGTGACCTGTAGGCACAATACTGTAATCAAATTGATCCACACTATACATAATCCCTGATGAAATGGTATCATATGTTGATATGTTTTGACCAATCATGAAATATGGGATTCTCAGATAGCTTGATGCAACTCTGATTATCACAGTGAATGATGGTTGACTCTATCCTCTAACCAAACAGTGCCACTAGCAACTTTCAAAGCCATATGGCCTCACATGCTGCAATGCTCGTTGCCTTGTACCCTACTTCTGCAAAGCTTAATGCAATAGACTTTTGCTTCTTGTTGTACCAAAAGACAACCCATATTACCATGCTAAAGCAACACCCTGAAGTGATTTTCCGGTCCACTACATTACTTGTCCAGTCTGCATCAATGTAGTCAATCAACCTGACACCATCACCTTCAATATATTTCAACCCATATTGAACTGTACCTTGTAGATATCGCAACACGTGCTTTGTTGATGTCTAATGCACTCTCTTTGGTTCCACCATGAACTAACTAAGAGTGTTGGCTGCAAAGCAAATGTTCGGCATTGTGTTGACTAGATGCATAAAAGAGCCAATAAGTTGTCTATATAAGGTGGGGTCCATTGCCTCCTACTTCGATGCATCAATCTTCCTCCAATTGGTTATCATATGTGACATGGGTCTACAGTCCAACATCCTAAATTTCTTCAATATCTCCAAAGCATATCTCCCTCGACCAAGGAAGATTTCCCCATCTGTCAGCCGCACCTCAAGTCCTAGAAAATAGTGCATCAACCCTAAGTCCATCTCGAAATTTGTTGCTAAGTCCCTCTTGCAGCCTTCTATGAGCCCTGGTGACCCAACCAAAAATAGATCATCCACATACAAAACGAGAATGAGTGGCTCACCTCCAACCATAAGATAGTAGAGGTTTGAATCTAACTCACTCTTCAGAAGCCCATCTTCTACAAGTAGTTGTCAATATGACCATACCATTCTCTGAGAGCTTGCTTGAGTCTATGTAGCACTCTTTTCAACCTGCATATGTGGGTTTCCCTCCCATGCGTCTCAAAGCTCTCCAGTTGTTCGATATACACCTCCTCTTCTATGACTCCATCTAATGACTCTCCCATCTAATGACAACATCTAATGACTCTCCCATTCCATCTATGTTGCAAGTGAGATCACGGCCCTAATGGAAGTATACCTAGCCATGAGAGCAAATGCCTCCTCATAATCTATTCCCTTTTCCTAAGAGAAACCCTGGCCATGAACCTGACTTTGAATTTTTCAACGTTGCCATATGCAGCGTTCTTGATCTTAAAGATCCAAAGAGAACTAACCAATGTCCTATCCAATGGTCTATGCACCACCTCCCAAATGTCGTTCAGCATGATGGAGTTGTACTCCAACATAGCATCGAGCCACACCTCGTGTTATGCAACCTCTTCATCGTTGGAAGGCTCATTGTCAATTAGGTAACTCATTAACACCTTGTAACCTGAATATCTCTCTGGTGGCCTCTTGTCCCTAGTGCTTGATCTAGGAGCTCCTACAAACTCTTGTGCATCTCTCAATGTCTGAAGCACCTCGCAATTCCTCCTGCCAACCGACGTGGGTGGAGTTTCAAGCTCCTCATCATGCTCCTGCTCCTTATTTTTCGAACTCTCCTCTACACTTGTACATGTACTAGTCACTGCACTTGTACTTGTGCCCTACACCTAAAATTGTTGTTCATCCCTTGGAGCTTCAACTTGTTGACTCTAACCAAATATTGGCAACTCACGAGATCTCTTGAAGGCTTTCTCCTCCTGAAACTCAATGTCCCGTCTCATGATGATTTTCTAAGTCCCTGAATATAGATCCTGTATGCCTTGGATGTTTCATTGTAACCAACGAAATCCAGTTTGGTGCACTTTTTGGTAGGAACGTGACATTAAGCAATACTGCCAAAAATCCTAGCTTCTTCCCTATAAATGCCTACTAGGGTGTCATCTTTCCTAACACCATATGTGGGACCCTATTCTGAATGTAAATTGTTGTGTTACATGCTTATGCCCAAAGATATCTAGGTATATCTTGATCATATAGCATGGCCCTCGCTACTCCATCTATGGCTCTGTTCTTGTGCTCTGCAACCCCATTCTGTTGCGAGTTGTATGGAGTTGTCCACTCCCTCTTGATTCCCTCCTTGGCACAAACTCCTTGAAGGCTTTCTGAATATACTCACCCCCATTGTCTGTCAAAAGTACCTCTATCTTCTTTCTCATCAAACTCTCCACAAGGGCCTTAAACTCTTGGAAGTGACTAAAGACTTCATCTCTTGTCTTCAAGAAGTATAACTAGGTCTTCTTGGAGAAATCATCAATGGAAGTCACAAAATATTCATAACCCCTGAGACATCGTGTGGATAATGGACCACGAATATTAGAATGTATCAAATCTAAAACACGCTTAGTTCTATTATCACTCCTTGGAAATGTTGCTTTTGAAAACTTTCTTAGTACACACGCTCTGCATACATCATCATGTTCTATACTCAACTATGGAATACCTCTCCCCGTCTCCCTAAACATCTTAAGTGCTCCATGATGGATATGACCCATCCTCCTATACCATCGCTCTCTCATATCTCTGCTACTATTGCTGCTAACTAGTGCCTTTGGATCTTCAAACTGCAACTTATATAACTTGTTGCTCTTGACCCCAATCTACTTTGCTATCTTCAAATCCTAGTGTTTCAAATACACCTTTTGTCCTCGAAAGAGTACATCGTACCCCTTATCCTAAAGAGCAAATACTGAAATTAGATCCATTCCCATACCTCGCACATGCAACACATATGTAATCTAGATATTCTTGCCTGACTTCCTCTGAAATGTGACTGTACCTCTCCCAACTAGAGCACACTTAGACTTGTTTGCCATTCGTACCTGGAAGCCTATCTCCTCTGCTTTGTAGCTGGAGAAATACTCTTAACTCCTGTCATGTGACATGACACCCCACTATCGATATACCAAACGCCTGTGGTGGTCGAGATAGATAGACATGCAATGAGAGCAAACTCATCTTCAATTCTTGTAAACAGTTCATCAATGTCTACAGAAGTTGTTGCCTATTGCTTCTTCTTCTTTTCACCCTTCTTTTTGTTCATACATTGACTGACATAGTGTCCCAGTTGATGACAGCCAAAACACTTGATTTTACTCGATTCTTTCTTTTTTCTTCTCTCCCTTGGAGTTAGACCCTTTACTTGAGCCTTTCTTGAGTTTGCACTTTCCCACAAGAACAATGTTGTCGTAATCCTCACTTGTTTGGTTACTATTGCTACTAGCGTTGACATAGCTCTTCCTAAGCTCCTCCTAAGTGAAATCGCTCCAAAGACGATCCTAGCCAAGAATGTTTTGTCGTCCATTAATCACCTGGACAAAGACGTCCCATTGCTTTAAGAACCCATTCAGCACAATTATCATGAGCTCTTCATCTTCCACTTTTTCTCCAATAGTAGTTAACTCATCTTTGACTTGTTTGACCCTAGTAAAGTAATCAACAATGCTTTCTCCGTTCCGTCTGATGTTTCGCAACTTCTCTCTGAAAACCAACTTTATGTTAACAATTTCAATATGGAACAGATTTAAGATGGCATCCCACATCTTCTTACATGTATCCAACTCTACAATGTGGGGTACAATGTGACCTTTGACCCCATGTTGGATAAGACATCTAGCTTTAGCATCCTCCATGCAGTAGGTCGTTAACTGCATTGGATCTGTCGATACGGCAACAACAGATGTTGCATACTCCTTCAGTCTGTGCTCCTCTAGCAACAAAAGTATCCTGGATTTCCAAATACCAAAGTTTGATGCACCGTCAAGTCTATCTTGATCCCTCAAACCAGCTAAAACCATTTTTGAAACCCTTGAGCAATAAACCCCAATAAATTTGAAGAGAATCAACCCATGTGATGAAACCCTTGGTTTCTCCTTCAAAACCCTAGCGCTCAGATAAAGAAACACCCCAGAGCTGTAGATAACTCCGATACCATGTGAAATTTCTGCTATCCAGAAGGTGTTATTAACCCAGTTAATTATTCCAATTATATACACAGCAAAATTAATTTATCAATTGAAAAGTAATGAATAAAAAACATGAACAACACCATTCAACAAATAATATTTGTAGCGAAATACACAAGAAACCAATCACACAAATAACACAAATATTTTAGGACAAATGTCCTTGGATAAACCCCACTGTGGGGAAGATCTTCAACGAATTTGCTACTGAGAAATTACATAAATTGCTTGCCTCACTAGCAAAGCTCCAAAAAACTTTATCTTCACCACTACTAATTAGATCAAACTAGGAAAACCCCATAGGTTCCCTTACTCGACCGGTAGCTAGGTGACTAACAGTATTGTCAGCCACTGCCTTCTTTCTTTATTTTTTTAAATCATCCCTTATTGAAATAAATTAAATTTAAATTTAAACAAACAAAAAAAAGCCTCCACTTATTCAAAAAAAAATGCTTCAAAGAGAAACTAGGTTGTACAACCAATTTCTTCAGCCTCCCCCTAAAATAAAAAATTATGCTCGTACTATTGCAGCCAAACCTAACCCCAATGGTCCAGTACAAACCCGGCACTTGTGATTTACAGATCAGTACTCTTTAGAGTTTACACTCATACTATTTAGTTTTGCTAACCCTAGAAAACTGGTGATTAATTCCAAGCAGATTTATGTCGATTAAATAAAAGCACCGACTAAGGTATTAACCAAAATAAATTCAGCGGAAAGCAAACAGTAACAATCTCAATCAGATAAATGACACAACAAATTCTGCTCGATCAAAGTTCTTCATTAAGTTTTGAACTTACTTAGGCTCCCTTCCCGCGAAAATGGCCCAACTAAGGAATTACATACAACATTGGATCTTACCCAGCTGATCAAAACCCTCCTGAGCCCTTGGCTGATCTGAATCTCCTTGCTGCCCCTCCCTCAGACCCAACACATTCACTAGATGTCTCTCACAATCTTGTGTTGTTGTATGGTGTGTCTTCTCCTTCTCCCTACTTTCGTTTTTATAACTTTACATTGAGCTAAATCCCTAACCCTAATCTCCAAAGTGATTGACGGTTGAGATTAGATCTCACCTCACTTCAGTCAAGCACTGAAATTAAAACATAACCACTATAGTAATTTACTTTACTTTTCCTAAGTTCACTTTAGCTCAATAAACCAACATAATACTTATGTGTTTTTCCTAAGTCTAACCTAGGCTAAGTTACAAAACAACTTGCTCACACTAGAGCAAGTATCTAAGGAGACTCTGTTTGACTTCTACACGCCTAACACCTAGGCTTGTGCAGAAGTATCTGCCTGAGCTACAAAAATCAACATCCCACAGTTATACTTGATCCGTGTTTTTACGAGTAGGTGTAACCATTGAGAAATTGTGACTCTTCAGATTTTAAATTTCTTGGGTAAAATTTAAAATTTGCAGAGCTCGTGAAATACATTTGACAGTTTTTAATCTTGAAGAGTCATTTTCATAGAGTCCACTGAAGAGGCTTTACTTCAGGTTTATTATCAAATAGGTTGCGAGGGCAATTTAAGGTTATAAGTGATTTTTTCATGGTCTCACACCACGTGTTTTGCCTAATTTGACAATTCAAGATCTAAAAAGTATCTTCCCTGTCCAAAATTCAAGACAGAGTGAGACAATATAACAAAATCTCTCCTGCAATTCTAGCATAAGAGATGCATGTCTTTACTAAGCGTCAATATGCTAAGGTACATGAGATTGTATGATACGTGAGCAGAATAATCCATTCACATCTAACAAAATAAAATAAACCTGACTTGGTGCCTGGATGGACTTGCTCATCACAAACGCAATATCCCAACAATGAGAAATGAAATAGTGTCAGGGAAGCTATAGACAATGCTGGCTATAGCTTCAGTTTGATGCAAACAAATGGAAAAAAAAAATGGTAAGGTGGCGATGTGAACAACTTGTACTTCAATCACACGCCAGAGTCCAGATTGATGAGGTGACTTTTTGATGTGCACTTTCTTAATAAATATAACATGTAAACAATGCTAGTAGAACCAAGCAGCTGTTGCAAAAAGGTCAGAGGATCATAACCTGTGACAATCACTGTGAAAGGTCTAGGCTTCGTGGCACGGTGCTTCTAAGGTCTCTGGCTATTTATTATTGACACAATAAAGTAACAGGGTAAATCATAGAAAATTGAAACAATAACCATGGCTAGAATCTCATGTTTGGCATTTCGTCTCTGCAAAATTTTGTATATAAAGCCCACCGCTGCCGCACATCAGACTAAGACCGGGAGGATAAGAATAAATACGCAGTGAAAGACACTTACCCCAGTCATCCTCCATCGTTGAATTTGGGCAAGATCTGCGAGTTGGTGATTTCCACGAATTCCAAGCCTGTCTTAGGCTTCCGGTAATGCCCGGGATTCGCAAACCCTAATGAAATACAGGGAGCTTCTGATTCAAGGCCGGTAGCAGCAGATATGTCGTTTGAAGGGCTGGGAGCTCATATACAACAGACAAAAACAACAAAATATTTATTTTACCAACTACAAACATGCGTATGCGTTGGCGTTCACTTTGGCGTTGGTCGAGGACTCGCAGGCGTGGCACGGCCAGGGGAAAGGAACGGCATATGTGAACATGTTTATTTGTAACATTTAATTGAAGAAAAAAAATCTGGTTAATTATTATTCAGAATGATATATTATATTTTTTTTAATCACAAAAATGGTTTATATTATTCAGAATGATGTATTTTTTTTTAGTTACAAGAAGTGTTTATGGTGGCAGTCATATTTAAAATGGCCTTGTCATTATTATTAATAGATAATGAAATAGAACGAAATTGTTTAGAAAAATGAACTAAAACAAGTTGTTTAGTTTATTAATTTAAATCCATTTTAATTTTAGTTATCAAATATCGAGAGAGGTTCAAAAGGTTCAATTCTCCTAAAACATAAATTTAAAGCATGAGAAATTATTTTTTTATATATATTTTTTATTAAAAAAATATGAGATAAAAATATTTTGATAATTTAAGTTATTTTTTTACATATTTGTTGAAGAATTGTTAGATTTGTTATTTATCATTAAGAAAGTTGGGGATTGAGTCAAAGGGATTGTTTTTGTATTTTTTAGTTTAACTCAATCTTTCTCACAAGTATAATTAATTGAGTTTCAAATTTGGGTCGGCCCAATGTTAATTAGCAAACACTTTCCACTCGGAGACATTCACCATTTTACAAAGCCCTTAAGGGGTCAAAATTTTCAATTCCCAATTAAAAAGGTGAATAATTTGAGAAATAAGACCTTGAAATATATATATGAAATCAAATATGCATATGTAGTGTTATTTCTAACTCTCTCAAAGAAGCAAAAAAAATTCCAAAAAGTGTGTTACTACTTTTTTCTTCTTTCTCGTCAATCTTCATATCATACTTGACGTCTCTTCACACATCATCATACGAAAGAGAACTTAATAATAATATGATTAATGATGCCCAACCAACCCCAAGGAAACTGATTATAAGAACAAAAGGAAGTGAGTCATAGTGGTTTTTGGTCCATTAGCTTATATTCATCTTAGCCTCTTTAATAATTGTCGAGTGAGATCAAATTTCTTGAAGTTCAAACTTTTTTGACATAAAAGCATTTGATTTATCTCCATGCTTGATAAATATGAGGTTAAGATGGGTCTAAACTAATTGCACTTGCACACCTCAATGTATAAGTTAAATTTAATAGTTCTCACATTTATATTAAGATATTGATATATGTTATCTTCTTATTTCTTTAAAGATATAATTTCATTCTTGTATTACATTGATATATGTGATTGTTCATGTAACCAAACCATAGTTGTTGAACCCTTAATGTCTTCCTTGCTACTCTTCCCATGGAAAATGTTAGTGGAGGGAGTGAATCCACATTCTACAACAAGGTTGGTGCTAGTTATGACAAGAAAGGACAACCTTTTGCCCAAACCCCATTAGCCCACAGAAAAACCCTAAAGGTAATCAACAACATTCTTAGCACTCACCTTCCTCTTTAGGAAAATGGCATCCTAGAAGTTATCTTCCTAAGGGAGTCATAGACCCAAAATTTGAAGTCTAGTCCACCCATATCGGGGACTGTATACAATATATGTGGGATCATGCCTTAATCGGGAAGTTTATCGATATTTGGCCTTCAAAAAAAAAATTTCTCAATGGGTCCATCTCAAATCAAACCTGAAGGGGCAAATAAAATTAGAATTGGACGTGAAAGTCTTTTTTATTATCATCTTCACTAATCTCGAGGACAGAACTAGAGTATTCGAGAACGGGTTGTATTTTTTCAATTTAGCAGGGTTATATTTTTGTTTTTGGATGGAGTGGCTATGCTGGACAAGGAGGACTTCACAATCGCCCACGTGTGGATTAGAATGTACTCATTACCACTATAATTTTGGGACGTAGAAACCCAGGCAGGCATGCTAGTGTAGATGGAGTGTTTATGCTAGACAAGGAGGACTTCACTAGCATACTAAGTATACTAGTATAGATTTTCCTATAGATGCACATGCTCATGTAATCTACTAAAACAAGAGACAGGAATCTACTTCTACTTTCAACGAACAGAAGCCATTAGATTGATGAAAACAATATTAACAAGAAAAAGACAAATCAATGGCACATAACACAATAAGCTTTGTTGGGGAAAGCCATTGCTCAAAACCCCGCTTATCTATATTGCATAAATCAAAAATATGAATGAAGATACAAAGCTTGTTCTCACTAGAACAATTCCACACAAGTATGCTCAACTCTCTACCTCACAAGCCTGCTCTTAGCCAATGCTTAGCCAATTTCCACTACCTATCAAGGCCTTATTTCCTTACGTAATTCCTAGGCTGAATAGCCCATATTAATGGGAATC
This sequence comes from Pinus taeda, assembly GCA_000404065.3. Classification (NCBI taxonomy): domain Eukaryota; kingdom Viridiplantae; phylum Streptophyta; class Pinopsida; order Pinales; family Pinaceae; genus Pinus; species Pinus taeda. The sequence continues at coordinate 52,573 of APFE031494949.1, forward strand.
CAGTGCTTCCAAAACTGCGCAATCCAATCTAGGTCCTCTTTCTGATTACATGAATGATTTGTACAACTCAATGAATCATACAACTGATAGTACATTGTCCCTGCACTCTAGTCTCAACTAGGTTTTTCTCATAACTGACATGCATGAGTTTCCAATGAGTGAATCTTCAGTTATCTGGAGTATCACCTGTGGATGCACCAGTGCACTAACTGACTGTTAGTCCTCTATTAGTTCAGCAAACAGTTAAAACTAGTTTAACTGTCTATAACTCAGTAAACTGAGTTATTTAATTACAACTCAATCTAAACTCATATTGGACCCCTAAAATTTAGGGAAAACACTTACATGACTTCCAAAATACTTCCAACTCGAAATTCCTGAGCTAATTAAGCCAATTAAACTTAATTAACTATTTACAAGTTGTTATGAGAATATAATTCTATTTTAATTCTCAGTTTAAATTCAAGGACAAATTTAAACTAGAATTTCTTGTTGCCATTTCTCAACGGCTAGGTATATCCTTCTGAGTCGCTTCTAGAGTCTATTGGTATTTATTATCAAGATGAACTATGGAAGCAAACTATTGATTATGTAACATATCCAATTCAAGTATCAAAGATGCCACGAATATGGCCATCTTTACCATCATTTTCCTTTACTTGCAGCTTATTCCAACTCTAAAGTGCCCCCTTCTCATGACAAGGATGGTTTTACCAAAGTGAATGGCAAACGCTCCAACCCTGAATCTTCTAGCTCCCACCCATAATCCTCTAACAATAGACCACCCACAAACGTAATTCAAGTGTCAAAGATGCCACGAATATGGCCATCTTTACCACAATTTTCCTTTACTTGCAGCTAATTCCATCTCTAAAGTGCCCCCTTCTCATTACAAGGATGGTTTTACCAAAGTGAACGACAAATGTTCCAACCCTAAATATTTTGGCTCCCACCCCTCGTCCTCTAACAATAGGCCACCCACAAGCAATCCCTTCACTTCCCTTTTGTCCTTAGATGTCATCAACCCTCCCCCAACCTTGAAGGCCTCGGAAATCATTATGTCTCATCTTGTTCAACCCCCGCCCTCCAATGTTGTGATTTCAAATCACGTCCAACCCCCAACCTCCTCTATTGAGCAGTCTACTTTCTTCGTCGACCCCACGCTTCCCCCACTAGTCCAACCCTCGCGCCTCGCCCCTCCCTCATGTAAACCCTAATTTTACCCTCGACCTCATTAATGAGATGGAGCTCAAATCCCTCGACCTGTGAAACTTGGCAAAAGCTTGGAAAGGGAAGGACCCATTTTCCCTTCTTGGGCACTAGTTTTTATGTTAGGCAAGGCATACTTCAAATTGCACCAAGTTAGTGTCAAAACCACCTCTGGCCAATCCAATATTAGGTCACTAGGAGTCCAATCCCTACCCCCAAAGGATGCATCAAGATCGCATAGAGAGGAGAAAAGAAGAGGTCAGGAAATAAATGTTTGACTCCTAGAGGAATCAGGGACTATGTTGGTATATTCAATGTGTTTAAGGATGATTACATATTGTTTCTCCACTTCCATGTAGAAATTTTGCAAATTCTCCACAAATCTCTCACTGAGTCCTATGTAGAAAATTTGACTGTAAATTAACCCGATAATGCAATATAACCAAAGCAAAATACTTTAACCTACTTCTACTATCAATTTGCAGAAGCTTAAAGATAGAGCAAGATCGAGTTGAACACATATAACCAGAAGAAGAAGAATCAATGCAAAATAAACAGGAAAATACTTTGGGGAAAGCCTTATCTAAAAACCCCACTATCTATATTATCATATAAGGTGGAAATACATAGGAATTATACAAAGCCTTAGCTCTCACGGCTAGTCAGCTCTTAGTACAATCCTCACAGATGCTCACAGGCAATCTTGGCTTCTCAGAAGCCTTCCTCTCTACCCTCTAAGCTCCTATTTCCTTGCATTGTTCCTAGTGGATGATTCTCACCTCACCAAGTGGAACACTACTCTAACACACTGTCAGAACTGTGCAATCCTCCAGGTATGGTGCCTTGATAGCATGCATGAGTTTTCTTTATAAGTAAACACATGAAACTGATAGTACATTGTCCTTGTCTTTAATCTCAACTGGGTCTTTCTCGGTGTAGACATGCATGAGTTTATGATGAGGGAATCTTCAGTTATCTTGAGTACATTAGTTGAGTGCATGCATGCATCAACTGACTAATAACTCGCAATTAGTTCCTCAAACAGTTTGGAACTAATTTAACTGGACTTAACTCAGTAAATTGAGTTAACTAATTACAACTCAAATATAACTCAATCTTATCTCCTTAATTTAAGGGATAATTGTTGCATGACTGCAGAAAGACTTCTAACTTGAATTTTTCCAACTAATTAATCCATAATGAATTAATTAATTATTTCCAAGCAACTCGTGAGACTAAATTTGATTTTAATTCACAATTTTAATTCATGGACAAATTGAAATTAGAATTTTTGGATTCTGTTTTTATCATTTCTTCTTGTTATTTTCAACCCTCCCTCTCAGCAAGAAAGGAATTCAACTTGATCCCGATCGTGAACCTTTGGAATGTTATGCATGCAACACTTCTCTCTAGTATTGTTTCTCAAGCAACTTAAGAAACAAAAAAAACATCCAACCTGAATTAGTATGATGCATCTGTCATCAAGGTCTTTGACTGTTATTGCCTCTGTCAACTAAAAACTTTGTGCTTCTGCTAACTCTGCCTTTCTGCACTGTTGTTAATCCTTCTCTATTCTCTTCAGTATCTGACTGCTCTAGCCTCTATCACTTTGATCTTTGACTGCATCAATCCCACTGATTCCTCCCGCTACTATGTACTTTGGGCTCCCGTAGCAAGGTACGATCCATGAGATAAAACCTCTCAATGGACACTGCCAAATTTCAGCCTTCTTGGGACTATCACTTCACATCGCCCCACCTCATACCTAGAGGTATGGCTGCATGTGATCCCTCTTCGCACTTGGATCGAAATTCCCCCCCTAATGGAGGTATCTGCATGAGTGGATCTCTTCACTCATCTCCTCTCTGCTTCTCTTATTGTGTCTCCTCCAAAATTGTGTGAGACTTCTTCTGGGGCTGCAAGTTGAGAGGTAATTTACTCTCCCTCTCAACCACCAAGTCTCGAACATTTGCCTTGCTCCTTGAGGCTTTGCATGCATCTTGAACCTCAAAAGCATACAGGTTCATAACTCGTGAACCAATCTGTTTCACCTGTCTCGTGGTGATGTGTCTAAGGAAAACCTTTCCCTTACTAAAGACAACATTGTAGCCTTTGTCCTCCAACATCGCGACCAATACCAAGTTCTTCTTCAGTCCAGGCACATACTTCATATCTGTCAAGGTGATAGGAGCTCCATGCTCCCTTTGAAAAGCAACCGTGCCCACTTCTAAAACTCTATACCTTTCGTCATCACCCATCTCTATGTGCATCTTGAGGTCTTTCTCCTCTAAGGCACTGAATAAACTTTTATCGTCAGCCATGTGGAATGAGGCTCCACTGTCAATATACCAGACACAACCCATCATCGATGACACCATGCATGCGATGAGGGTAAAGTCCATTTCGAACTAAGAGGCTAATGCCTCACCTTCTGATCCTTCTAAGGATCCCTTCTTGTACTTCTTCAATGGGCAATTAGTCACATAATGTCCCATCTTGTGACAATTAAAGCATCTCACTTTAGACTTGTCACCCTTCTTCCCTCCATGAGAAGAATTCGATTTGGAATGGGAAGCCTTCCCCTTTCCTTTCATTGCCTTACTTTCTAAGGCCATATTTTCTTCATCATCATCCTTGGATGAAGAACCATCTCATGTGCTCCTCTTGATCTCCTCCTGCATGAGATTCGGCCACAGTCGTTCCCAATCCGACAGTTTCTCCCTTCCATTCACAGAGTCCTGGTAGTTATTCCAACTATTTGGAAGGCTAAGGAGAGCGAGGCTCACCATATCATCATTGGAAATAGTTATTCCCACACTTCCAAGCTCATCTCTATAGGTGGTGAGCTTATTCTGATATGTGGAAATAGTATCACCCTTCTCTCAAGTCTCTACTGTTCTGGTAGAGGTCCTTCAGTGTCTTCCACATTGAAAATGGAGTATCCTTCCCATGGAGACTCGAGACAATATGGTCTCGAACTCCCTCAAGGATGATCCATCTCGCCTTCGCCACACACTTCTTCCACTCAGCCAACTCTTGTGCATAAGTCAAAGCTGACTTTTGGATTTCTTGATCAATGAATTCCTTCAAGCCATTGTCTTCTAATACAACCTCCATGCGATCTTTCCATGCTATGTAATTCAAGCTGCTTTCCAAGGCATACTTGAGTCTCAAGCCATAGAACGCCATTGGCCAATCTTGAAGTATGATAAGAATTCAATTTACACCTCCAACCCCGAACTTCAAACTTTGAATTCTCTTCTTAGTATATTGTTCATAGCTCTGATAAACTAGGCTCCGATACCATGTAGAAATTCTACAAATTCTCTACAAATCTCTCTCTAAGACCATGTAGAAAATCTAACTGTAGATTAACTGGATAATGCAATATAACCAAAGCAGAATACTATAACCTACTTCTACTATCAATCTAAGGAAGCTTAAAGATTGAGCAAGATTGAGCTGAACACATATAACCAGAAGAATAATCAATGCACAATACACATGAAAATACTTTGGGGAAAGCCTCAGCTAAAAACCCCACTATCTGTATTATCATACAAGGTGGAAATACATAGGAATTATACAAAGCCTTAGCTCTCACAACTAGCCGTCTCTCAGTACAATCCTCACAGATGCTCACAGGCAATCCTGGCTTCTCACAAGCCTTCCTCTCTACCCTCCAAGCTCCTATTTCCTTGTGATGTTCTTAATGGATGATTCTCACCTCACCAGGTGGAACATTGCTCTAACACATTGTCAGAACTGTGGAATCCTCCAAGTATTTTGCCTTGACTACATGGATGAGTTTTCTTTATAAGTAAACACATGCAACTTATAGTACACTGTCCTTGTCTTTAATCTCAACCGGGTCTTTCTTGGAGTAAACTTGCATGAATTTCTGATGAGGGAATCTTTAGTTATCTGGAGTACACTATTTGAGTGCATGCATGCATCAACTGACTAATAACTCACAATTAGTTCCTCAAATATTTTGGAACTAATTTAACTGGACTTAACTCGGTAAACTGAGTTAACTAATTACAACTCAAATATAACTCAATCTTATCTGCTTAATTTAAGGCTTATCTCGTTAACTTAAGGGATAACTGTTGCATGACTGCAGAAAGACTTCTAACTTGAATTTCTCCAACTAATTAATCCATAATGAATTAATTAATTATTTCCAAGTAGTTGGTAAGACTAAATTCGATTTTAATTCACAATTTTAATTCAAGGACAAATTAAAATTGGAATTTCTGGATTCTATTTTTATCATTTCTTGTTGCTATTTTCAACAACATACCCCCAAAATGAAGATTCTCTCATGGAATATCAAATTCCTCAACTACAAACCAAGTAGAAATTATTAAAATATAAATGGAAGTTAGAAAACCCCACATTTATGATGATTTAGGAGACTAAATCTTCTAGTGAGGCCATTTCAAATATTATAAGTAAATGACGTAGAGATTGTTGTGTGGTTGTTATAGATGCTTAAGGTCACTCAGGAGGCTTTGCCATCATATAGAATCATTAAGATATACAAATTGTAAATATGTTTGCCGCTTTTAAGATTATTATAATCCAATTTAGGCTAATTGGTTCAACGGAGACCTGTTTCCTCTCTAATGTATACAACCCAACCTATCCTAAAGATGAGCCTCTTTTACTTCAATATATTGCTCAAATGTGTAACCTCCTTTCCCCAACCCTCTAAATCCTGGGCAATGATTTTAATCTCATCAAATAGTTGGAAGAGAAGCAAGGAGGCATCAAACAATTTAACGCATATTCAACTCTTTTCCAAGACACAATCGCAAACTTGCACCTAATTGATTTGGACACTATCAAATGGCACCTGTACCTAGAACAACAAAAGAGGAGGGGCTCAACAGGTGGCATCCAAACTTGACCACTTCCTAGTCTTTGAATCTATCATGGGTTGGGACATATTTATGGAAGCTTCAATCCTCCCAAGTCACAACTCCTACCATTGGCCTATTAGTCTACATGTAGATATTCAATCTAGAACATGTAATAGGCCTTTTTGTTTTAAGAAGTTCCACATACAACACCCAAACTTCTAGGAAAATATAAAGTAATGGTGGGGAGAGTTACCAAAATTAGTAGGTTCCTCTATGTACAAGCTTAAAAAAAAATGAAATATACCAAATGGAAGCTTAAAGGTTGGAACAAGACCAAATTTGGCAATATCCTAGAAGAAAAACACAAGATGGAACAAAAAATGGGAGCCATACAACAAGAATCCATCCTCTATGGTTGAGATGAAGCACTAATTAGAGAAGAACCTATTACCCTTAGTAATATTGAAGAGTGTAGGGAACAAAAGGAACTCCTGTGGTGGAAGAAATCAAGGGTTCATTGGATTAAAGAAGGGGAGAGAAACACTAAATTCGTCCATAATTCTATGCTCCGGCACATGCATCATAACATTATATATTTTATCAAGAACTTGCGGGAATAAACTTAATGGAATACCAAAGGATCAATCAAGAGCTTATCCACTTTTGTCAAGCCATCCTAACGAAACCCTCTGACAATAGGTCAATGGTGATACAAGGCATCATTGAGAATATTCCATGTCTAATTACTATTGAACAAAACAAAGCCCTGCTATAGGAAATTTCCCCTAAGAAAGTGGAGAGGATTGTCAAAGAGATGCCAAGCAATAAGGCTCCAAGCCTAAACAAGTTTACAATATAATTCTTTCAAGTTTATTAGGCCACTATAGGACAATACATATGGTAAGTGGTGCAAAAATCTCAGAAAACTCATTCCATCCTCAAATATTCAAATGTTACTTTCATAACAATGGTCCCAAGCAAGAAAAAGGAGTATCCTAATGGTTGCAGACCCATTATTCTCTACAATGTTATATACAAGGTTGTCACTTGGTCTAGTGCTTTCCTTGTGGGTGCCCCTCTACAAGACCTACTTGATTTCAAGACAACATTTTTGCATTGTTGTCGGGGAGGAATTTAGTCAAGCTCTTCGTTATCCGAAGCTTTAGGATCATTTTCTTTGTGGAGCTTATCTCGTAGAGAAGGGTAAATCTGCACATCTGGCGACTCCATTAGAAGAACAAAGCCCTAGTTCTTCATTGAGCTTTAATGTTTCAATGCTTGTAGGGTGAAGCAAGCATCTTTTACGACATTTTTTATTTCACCTTGGCAACTCCACATTTGGTTGCTATGAAAAAGTCAAGGCAATGGCTCCATGGAATCTACACAACATATACCCCGCTTTCGACATTAAGGATATTCCTGGATATCCAAATTGATGGGATACAAATTCTATGATGAATGTCCTAAAATTTTATGGTGTTCCTTATTTAGTTGTGAATCATGTTGTTAAATTTATAAAATATACTTTAGAGATCAACATGGTTCATGAGGATGCACTCATGAGATTCTTCAATAATTCCTTCCGGGATGATCAAAAACACTGGTTTAAGCATAATTGCAAACCCAACAACATCCCTTCTATCGAGGTATTGATTGAAGAATCTTTAGTATCAGGGACCAATGTGTCACTTTTAAGTTGTCCTTCAATGCTTTATTGGTTCTCTCCAAGAAGAGGGCCTCCTACAATGTTGAAAAAAGTTGAAGAAGATCATTACCATACTAAATAAATCATCACCCTTGATTATCAAGTAAGCCATATTAAAGAAGATCTTGACCATTCTTTTAATGAAAGAAATCAGGGTTGTGATGAAGAAGAATACCATGAGAAAAAGAAAGCATCCTTATTGGACCATCAAGATGAATACATTGAAAATGATCTTGAATATGGTCCTGAAAGGGAGCATAGTGATGATGAATATGACACTTTGGCAAGTGAAGTTAAGGTGATCCCTTCCCTTTTCATGCATATTGATCTTGATGATATAGTTCCTAAAATCCTTGAAAAGGGTGATCCCATCAATTCCCTGTAGGTTAATGTTTGTTATTTCTTGCATATAGAAGAAGGGAAGTGAGATATGAGTAGTTATCATTTTGACAAGGATCCCATCTATGATATTGATGATGATAACAATGGCCTTGTCTTGCCTTACATTCCATATAATTAGGAAGACATGATTGTTGATGTATTTGAGAGACCCTTGGATCTTCATGTTATCGTCCCTTGATCATATTCAGGGTGCATAAATTGTGAACACGATGCACTAGCATTAGTTGACCCTCTTGAATTTAATTATTGTGATGATTGGCCTTGGTGTTGAGATCTTTTCCTCCAACCATCTGTCTCCTCTTGCTACTTGCAACATATCCCTAAGAACATCAGTGACAATTGTATGACTAAGAAAGCTCTTGAGAAAAAAATATTGAGCTTGATCATTGATTTCTATATTTTCATATTGCAAGAAAGGATCTAACGGTGCAAGTTGGTTTCCTCTTTTCCCTCTTCATCCATAACTCCTCTTCATGATCCATGGGTTAATTATTTTCTCACCTCCCACCCTTGTGATCTGACATGTGAGTATTATAATTATTGTAATTATTCTTGGTCTTATCCCATGATTGGCCATAGGGGTAAGAGGTGTGATAGTGATATAATAATATGTTGTTTTCATTGGTTGTATGATTATACTCAGATCATGCATTGTATGCTAACATAGTGTAGTTAGTTGCATTACATATTGTGTGAGCATTTTAACAACATTCATATCATGTTTCATGCTAGAGTAGATTACATCCAGATTAGATTTTATTCTATGTATGGATTTAGTATCTACATATAAATCATGGGTGATACCCCTACACCCAGTGCACATGCTCCTAAACAAGTTGATTGTGATGTGCAGGTTATAGGCTACAAGCACAAGAATTGTTGGAGTTCTCATGAACTCCTCGTTCAAACATATGGATTATGTGCTCTACAATGAGCTCATGTCCCCGAGTTGGAGCCATGTGTTACCCACCAAAATGGGTAACCCTACAGGAGAAATATTTTCTCTTATCCTTGACAACCAACCCACTAGTCACATACCTAGTAGCCACCACAAGTTGATGACATGCCATTTTATCTTTGCCACTTGCATCAATCATATGATTCTCACTATCTAGCATGATCACATTGACAAAGGTGGGCTACCTTTAAAAATGTACTTTAATCATTTTGCAATCGAGTGATTATGCTTGTTTGCATTTAGGAATTTGACATGGAATATGCAATGATCTGGAAGAAGGATGGGTTTTTATTATGATATTGTTCTTTATGGGTATAGGAGGGGAACTACTTGGGTAGCCCTGATTGAGATAGCGTAGTTTCATCTATCCCTATGTCATACTTAACACTTTCAAGCATAAATTATAATCCCTTATCTCAAATCCATTATTTCGGTTCAATTAACCACTGGTTCTTTAGGATTTGGCATCCATGCATCCTCATACCTGGGTAGGGCCCGAAAAATTTGCCCCATGAGGTTGATGCAGCTAAAATAAATAGGAGCATATCATGACCATAATAAATTCAAAATAAATAATATCAAAATGCAAAAGTTGGGCAAGGACATACACATTAACACATGGCCAAAAGCCTAACATGAGATTTCCCTCAATCATTATGGGCATCACCTGATTCCTGAGCACATGTTGCTCCATTACATCATAAAAAGGAACCCTTGCATGTCCCAACCTCGATGAGTGATGAAATGATTCGTCATTAAGGGGTAATACAACTATTCTATAATTCAAAGTAAGCTCTAACCCTTGAGCTATGAGCAATAATACAAATAAGAATCAAGAAAAAGTAAAAGGTTCACAAGAGGGGTAGAAAAAAAAAGCCCAAGTTGGTAGCTCATGCATCCATGATTGCTCCCTCCTCAAATCTATACACTCAGGATGTCGATCCCCATCAATCGATCCCTTTGACCATGAAACTTAGTCATGAAGCATTATCCCCTCTATATCATCATTATTATTTTCTAGCACCTATCAATTAAAGGGAGGGTCAAGGAAATGTCACCTCCCCTTAGGGGGTGGAAACACCTAATATGGTTGTCTTTTAATCACTCCTACCTAGGGAGAAAACACCATTACGAGTTCAAGGCCCTAATTTTGGAAAGGTATCTTTATTTAAAGTATTAAATAACCCATGAAACTCAAGCTTGGTTCACTTAGATGCAATAATGATTTTTGTCCCTAATGACGGGTTATTTTCACTCGAAGTTATGTTGTAGTTGTTAGGTGGTTCAACAACCCATGTTTTGGGCACCTTATCTACAAATACCCAGGCCATTAGAGAGGCATATTGGCACTATCATGTGAAGTATTGAGACTCTTGGACCTCCTAGCAGCACCAACATATCACACATTTACCAAAGCACTCATTGTATTTACGACATTGTGCCTCTTTGCACTAGATTTGATGATACTTCAAGATGACACACTTGGACCCAACATGCCCCTAAGTCGACCTTAGCACCAATTGAGGGATGGTAGTTGATTTAGAGCCCAAATGAGGATGATCTCACCTTCTAAGACTTGGATGGGTTAGTATCACCTGGAAAGCCCTCAACGTTGGAGCAGAAATGGACACTTTTGGCAGTTGGAGACCCATAGAGACTACGTTGTGGTGCCTCGGTTGTATTATGGGACCATAAGGAAGCATTGAGGTGGATTTGAGTGCAAACCCTCAAATAATGATTTTTAAATGGTTCTACATCACATTTGGCACCTTCTAGCACTTAGACATGGCATTTGGAGGCCATTTTAAGCATGATGTTAGCCCTAGAAGTCTAGCGGCTCACACGTGTGGGATTGTTTGAGCATTTATGATGGGAGCTAGTGGGTTGGCTTATAACCCAAGCATGTTTAGTGATTAAACTTGTATTTAGGGGCCTTTATGCTAATATTAGAGATTGTCTTCCTCATATAAATAGAGGAGAGGATCATTTCATTTGGATCGTCATCACTTGGACTATTCAACCCTCATTAGGAGATTTTTGGCCTCTTCTATATTTGGAGAGATGTGAGTACCTTGCATATTGGAGTTACTTTCTTTTCTTTGGAGAAGTTATCTTGGATAAATATCATGCATTTCATCTTGTAAGTGATGGTTTTTTTTTTTTTTTTTTTTATTTATAATCCAAAGAAAAAATCAACAACTTTCTATTAATTAAAACGAAGAGTTACATTGTAGTATATGAAAGTGAGCATTCTAGGGATGTCCCGAAGGACTCGTGTGCTTGAAGCACATAGAGTAGCAACGCTACCCTAAAATAATAAAAAAATAAAAATTACTTGTTACTCCCTTTTTTTTTTCCACTTTTCGCCAACCTCCTGTGGTGGGAGTGGTTACAATGGAAAGCTGATTTTTGCTTGCAATGGGAGTTTCTTTGTCCGATTCAGATCCTTCTGAGCCATGAGTTCGCTTGGTGCTAGTTGTTTCCATTCCTATTGGTTGAACTTCTTGGTTCTGCAATGGGTCATTGTTCTGTGTCTTTTGCTCCCCAGTTTCTACTTTGTCCTCTGTTGTTTCTGCTTCTTCCTCCAGGGGGCTTGTGTTTTGCCATCCTTTTGCCTGTTTCTGTTGCTTCTTGTTCCACTTGGGTGCTTGTTTGGCTTTCGGACATGCACTTTGGAGGTGTCCTGTTTGTGAACACCCACGACATCTGAAGGTTGTGTTTTCATAGTCTAGTTGTTGTATCCACTGTGTATTATTGAAGTTCAATGTTATGCTGACTGGTAGTCCTTCACTGAGATCTACCTCAACACATATCCTGGAAAAAGTGAAAATTCCTCTTGTAAGTCTGTCATTGTCGATTTTGAGGAATTTTCCCAATGTATTTCCTATCGCGATTAAGACATAGTGGTGCTAGAAGTGTAGCGGGAGATTGTGTAACCAGACCCAAACTCGCATCTTTGATACCACCATTGCATTGGTGTCAAACTCTGGAAAGCATGGGATCATAAATAGTCCTGCATTACCCCAGAATCGTGGCCCCTTGTTTAGTATATTTTCCCTTTCTTGTGCTGTTCTGAATTGAACTATAAAGAATCCTTTTGGGCATAAGTATATTTCACAGTCTGGTGACCAGGCCTCATATATCCATTGGTGCAGCATATCAGATTTAGGCCAGAATCCATTGAACCTACATATAAATGATTTGGAATAGATATATGTGTATAGGTTCTTTACCTCATGCATTCCGATGGTAAGCGCAGGATTCTCATATTTTTTCTCTATGATGTAAGGTCCTCGTAGCTCTGGCATAATTGTTGCTTTAGCTTGTTCTTTATCCTTGCCTTTGACTACATCCTTGAAAGAACCAGTGCTTTTTGAGCTAGTTCCAACGCTTCCGCATCTCAGACACAGGTTGAGCATGATGGTAGAGTCTGTGGTAATGTCGTAGTCCTGGAGAGTGTGTTGGTCTTGTAGACTGTGGCCTGAGCAGATCAAGTTTTGCGATGTGCTGGTATACCCAGGTAGTTCTGGATTTTTAACCTTAGCTCCTGAATCCTTTCCCCCTTCCAGATTTTCCAGTAGATAGTATTGCCCTCAGTGTTTTGATGAAGATTTGTATCTGATCTTCCTCGGTTGTGGGTGGAGAAGGGACTCGATTGGTTTCCAATGAGCCCTAAGATGGCAGGGGTGAGTATGGCGATGCTTTGTTTGATTCTTGGCTGAGTCTTGACAGATCTCCAGATGCATGGCGCTTTTGGCAAGAAACACACCATCCATGAGTCTTGTCTGCCACTTGGTGGCACAAACCCTCACTAGTCCAATGGAGAATGGGGACGCAGCGAGCCGCACAGCCCTCAGCCATTCTCGTGCAACCCAAACCTGCCTAACGACCTCTATTTTGTTGTTCTACTTGTTTTCGGCGAATTGATTGAAAATAGGGTATTCATTTGGCTGATCTGGTTGATGTTGGGGTGAAGTTCCCTTACCTTGTCCCCATAATCTTGATCCCTGCTTCGCACAGTAAAAATTGTCGTACTTTAGGAAGAAAGGGTGTGCCCTTGGCCTGAGTAAGGTTCGTTCTGCCGCAAATGAATCCTTTCCTGGTTCAATGTTGAGCCATAACCTTGACAAAAAGTTGTATTTGGCTAGCCCGACTACAGGTTTCCTATGAGAGCTTCGTATTGCTTCATTATAGGCCCAATCTCTGGTTTGTAGTGCGGCGGTAGCGCAAATCGGTACTTCTGAAACCTTGGCCATGGCTCCTTCTATCTTCCCCCTTCATCTTGTAAGTGAGCTTTATTATTGAAGGTTTTTTTATTTAATGTCTAATGTATGGAATGTAATAGTTATCTAGGATTTTTCTATCGCATTATTGATTATTGAAGATAAGTTGTATATAATATAGATATCCTCATTGTGTGCATTATTCATATATGTGTTACACAACATTTTGTCAATGTCCCTGTACTCCACGTTCCTTTATCCTAGAGGACCTCTACAGTGAACCCTACATGATTTCCCTTCATGAAGAAACTCCCATTGTGTCCCTCTTCATGAGCAGAACAATTCCCTTTTGCACCATTTCCACAAAATCTTTTGTTTTTCGTAGTTTACAAGATCGGTGCTAATGACCCTTGTCCTCCTCACGCTGATATGCAGGGATTAACACTGTCCCTATTGCCGATCGGAGCGACTGAGCTTTGTTTCGGTCATGTCGATCCTCTTTTGTAGAGTTTTTTAAATAAGGAGCCGAAGCTTCGAGCTCTAGAAGCTTCGTAACGTAAGTCTAGTAAATGGTTTGGCTGGATGGGGTCGAGGATGTCAGTTTGGGCTCCTTTCCCCTATAAGGATGGAACTACTTCAAGAGATAAGACCTTCTCCCATGAGAAGAGGATCCATACTCCATCCTTTCATGTTATATAAACCTCCATTTTTCCCAAGCACAAGCTAGTGTTAATGTTGGTGTGCTAGTGCTAATTAAGTTTGGAGTAAACAACAAGCTATTCATAGTTGTAGCTCTCTAGTCGTGTAAGGGAGAAGTGTGAATTTGGTTTAGTGTGAAGCCCAAAGGGAAGAGCCTTAAAACTATCATTGTTGAGGTCATCATGGAAAGCCAACGAAAGTGTGTGGGAGCTTGGTTTTGCCGGAAGATTTGATTCAATATATATGCAACTATCAATTGATTTCCTACACAATGTGTCATCTTACATCTTTATGGAATAATGTTTATTAATTTGCTAAGTAGGTTGAATTACAATTTGTCTATTATCACGGTTGTTGTTTGTTGTTGTTTACTTGTTTCAGGTGTTTGAAAAAGGAAACGAGAGATAGCTAGACTGAGCAAACAAGGTCATCATTAAATGGGATAAGCGTACAAAGAGGTAGGCCCTCTTAATTGGTTCTAACCTAAGGAAATATTCCATAGAATGTATTGCTTGTGGCTAGACCCATTATCGGGCTGGAGGAATTGTTTGTGTCCGCACTCATAATTTTACTTCACAAATTGATGACTCCACTGGGGAGTCCAATCCTTCTGTTTGTTTGCTTGGAATTTCATGGTTTTGTGTGAACTTTTCTAGTTTTGTTGTTTCCCTTTGGTTCTATTTTTTTTCCTTTACTTACTGGTCTAAGTTTGAAATTCATAGTAGCAAGTCTGGTCCCAACCTAAATTTTTTTTCTTGGCTTCCTCGCTCAGCACGCTTAATTCACTAACAATCATGCCGATCAGCACGATATGCTGAGAAACAGTCGCACCGACCCCCTTGTGGCGCTTGTTTTCTGTTAGGCAGTCACGATGCTTATAAGTGAAGATTAGGGTTTGCCCCAAATCTTGGCCAGTGTGTTTTGCTCTCATGATTTCGACCCTATAAGCCTTTTATACCGTCTTCTCCCTGACTAGAAAGCTGTTTTTCGTTTGGTTTGTTTTCTTGTTGATTTGTCATCTTTCTGCTTGATTTCTTGGGTCATTGGATGGTTAGTGGCACTAGGGCATCTAGATTGTCATCCATTCAGCGGATTGTGAACTAGTGAGTTGAGTTGTTGGTGCATTTACTCCTTGCATTTCGTTTGCAGTCCTTCTACGACTTTGACCTCCATTACACAAGTTTGAAAAGTTTTCATTTGCTTGTCTAAATGCTTATTTTCGGGCATGGATCACATTGCTTGTCTTGTTTTTTGGTAAAGTCGGTGTTTCATTAGTTTGAAAGAGATTCTCTTTCCATGTTTTCATTTGCTTGAAGAGTTAATTGTCTCGAAAAAGATTTTCTTGAAGTGTTGTGTGAGGAAAATTCATTTCATCGTTTCATAAAAAGTATAAAATTCTAGTTTGCTACATTAGTATGCTACGATAGTTAGCATCATTGGAGACTAGGATTGCATTGGCATTTGAAAAGAAAAAGAACTCTCTTTGCTTTTGAAAGGACTTTTAGAAATGTACTTGTCAGGAAATTAGGAATTGGAATGTATTTTTCATTAGTTTATTTTCTCAAAAAGTGAAGTAGTGAAAGATTATTTTGCTTTCAGTTGCTTGGTTGTTTGCATTTGATTGTGTGTTTTCTACCCTCTCTAGTGTAGAAAATTCATCGAATTGAAAGGGTCTTGTCTCATTTAGTTGCATTTAGGGTTTTTCAAGTCACATCGCTATGGCCTGAAAACTGAGACATAACTCAAGATAAACTTTAAAATGAACTCAATTAACCTAAGGCACATTTGAAATCTAATGATCACATCTAGAAGGTCTAGGCTAGAGACGTGTTCCAACATCTTTAAACCTGGCAGTTGTCGTTAGCTTCGGTACTAGACATCGCTAGTACAGATTTGTGCTCCCTGTACTGTCAAGTATATAACGAGAGACCCCTATAGGCTACAATCCTTTATCCATAGGAAGCCGAGTCGGTCGCCTTGCAAACGTGATACACCGAACACAACATTCAAGGAGATTGCCTGCCCGTACTTCTCGGTTCGCTAGGAGGTATTATGCAGTTCATGGTTGCCTCGTAATCCTTTTTATCTAGACCATCTAGAGCAGTAATTTGATCTTTTTGACTCATTAAACTTAAAAGATCATTTGAGCGCTTGTCCTTTCGAGTTCATTTCCAATCAAAAGTGATAGAGTCATCTTTATTCCTTTCTCGACTCTTTTAACATGAAAGAGCACCAGTCTATTTATGCATCTTAATAAATTGATTGCCCATGATCTTATAACATCCTGTTAGTCTTTTCTAGACCAAATTGTGAGTTTCTCTTAAAGAACATTTTAAAGCCTTGAAGTTTATCTCTCCCTCTTCCTATTAAATAAGACAAGGTCATCGTGGATGAACCAATTGGTTCACCTAGTTCCTCTTCCTCTCCTCCATCTGAAAGATTGCCTGAGGAGCCATTTCCTTAATTACCAGATTCACTCAAGGACCAAGGTGTTGAACTCATAATTGTTCTAAGAATTCAACTTTTGTCATCTCGTCCTCCACCTACTTCAGATACTAGGTCACCTGCTAATTTTACCCCGGAATCTCCAGACATCCCGTTCAAACTCCTGAGAGTTCGCCAACCATTGATGGTAAGCTTGGACAATTTATCTGTCCTTCGAATCCTTTGTTTGACCCTGTTGTGATATCAATGCATCGTCCGTACAGTCCATACGATTAGCCGGGTGTTCCTTTGGAATTATCCCCTTGTACCTCTTTGGTTGTTCGTTGTCGTTTGTTCCCAGATATGGAACTCGAAGGTGATGCTCCAGACACCTCTTAGACAAGTCAGAAGTTTCTACTCCACACACTATCGAGGAGGAAGAACAAGCCATTACCTCAGTTCCGTGCAACCCACCGTTCCGAACCCTCTTGTATCATCCATCCCAGTTACCCATCTGGTTCAATTGACAGTCTCTGTCAGTTACTCAATCCCTCTGGTCAGTGGCCAAGTTGTGCCACTACTTGGGGGCAGAATCTGAATGTTTCTATGGTGTCACACATCGCCAATGTGTATCTCACAGGTTCACATGCTTGGTATGAACCAACCTTCTTCTGGCGTTATTCAAAATCCTACTAGTCCTGCTGGATCGAGCAATGTCTAGTACCAACAGGTTCAAAATCTCGTTGGTCTATCTAGGACAAGTAATTTCCACTATCAGCAGCCTTATGAGGCTCAAGTTCAATACTAAACTCCTCACGTTCCATATGGTTCTCAAGGAATGGTTAATCTGCCTTATGCCCTTCAGCCTGGGTAGTACGTTTAGCCTGGCTCATCCACTTTCCAGGGTGGCTATGGCCAAATTCAGTTCATAAATTTTCCAGGCACTATTCAAGTACCCTTGCAACATCAAGGACAACATATGTAGCAACAAGGGAAACCTTTGTTGCAGCAAGGGCCATCCACACAACAACAAGGGAAAATGATCCCGCAGCAAGGTGAACTATAACAATCGCAGGGGCAACCCTCACAACAGTTGCAGCAAACCATGCAGCAGTAGATGCAGTATGCTCCGCAAACCTCCCAGCCTATGTCTTCACAGGGCCAACCTCTGTAGCCCTAGGGACATATTTTGTAGCCGTAAGGCCAACCCTTGCAGCAACAAAACCAACCCGAGCAGCAACAACCCTTATATACATATCAACATGGTCAACCCTTGCAAGGGCAAGGCTAGGGTTAAGTCCTGCAGAAGTAAGCCCAAAATCCTAATGTCTTAGGTCAACAAGTCCAGACTCCTTTTGGCCAAGGGCAACAGGTACCAAAACCCTAATGTCCTAGGTCAATAGGTCCAGAATCCTTTTGGCCAAGGGCAACAGGTACAAAGTCCCTATGTCCAAGGGCAACAAGTGTACAATCCTTATGCCCAAGGGCAGCAGGTCCAAAATCCTCTTGTTCAAGGGCAACAGGTTCACAACCGTATGTTAAGGGACAACAGGTACAATATCCATATGTCCAAGGTCAACAGGCTCAACAACCTCTTAACCTGTACATTGCTTATCAGCAACCTATGACTGGACAGTTCCAAGGTATTCAAGGTCAAAACCCTCCCTATGGCTAAGGTAAACCACAATGGGGGCAAAATCAAATGCCATATGGCCAAAATCACCCACTATGGGGCCAAACTCCTTACCAGCAGGGATGGGATCTGCTGGTTGGACCCGCTTACTGCCCTACAATGCCTTTTACTACCCAATTTCCATTCTTGGCCACACTAGAGTTGCCAGATGTATCTCACCTTATGAATGATCCAATTCTCATTCGTCATACTGGCTTCCTGTTCTGTCTAAGATCCCAAGTGATTGTCCTAAGTTCGATTAGAAAGCAAAAGAAGATTCTCAAGCCCACGTGATGACATATCACCTTTGGTTCTCTTCGAATTCTTACATTGATGATTCTATTCGTCTTCGTCTTTTCCAATGAACCCTCACAGGTGCTACAGCTAAGTGGTAAATCAAGCTTCCTCGAAGTACTTACCATGACTTTAACTCTTTAGCCATGGCTTTCCTCACGCATTTCTAGTTGTTGGTTCACCATGGAACTGGCACCTATTTTCTCACATCGCTTAAGCAAGATATTACGACACACATCTCTGATCACATCCATGAATGGAGACGTAGATGTTGCCTGATCAAATTTGAGATTGCTGGTCAGTTGCTCACCGAATGGTTCACTAAGTCATTTATGGCTCCAATTGCTTGCGATATAGCTATGGGTGGGTGCGTTACTGAAGAACAAGCCATTGCTCGTGCCCACTACTTAGATTTAGTTTACTCTGAGTCTAGAACTTTGTACGAGTTATTACCCGATGCTCCGCAGCCATCATCTGATCCCACGACATCGAAGTCGCAGGATACACCCCCTATTGATGGAGTCATTGGTTCAGTGTCCCAGCCCCCTGCTAAATCTTCTTCCAAACAGAAGTCAATCTTAAACACTGCTTCCAATATTTCCTCCCAGAATCCACCTGTCCCTAGTAAAACCTCAGAGGTCCACGCTATCCAGTCTACCACAATAGACAAGTCCTCGAAAGGTAAGAAGAAAGGCAAAGGAAAATGTATAGTTGATGCCCCAAAACAGGGTCCTCCTAAGTCGTCTGCTAGTGATTCTTCACAACGGAAACCTAAGTATCCATGCATCATTTGCAAGGAGGATCACTACACCAAGTATTGCCCCCGCCGATCTAAAGTTAGTTGTTTGCTCAAAGGGACCCCAGTTGTCCTAAGAGAGCCATTTCCGTGTCAGCAAACCCAAATGGTAGACCAACCTCAATCATCTGCTTCCCCAAGATCTCAAGTGTTCATGATGAGTACGCCTATTAATGTGGCTACTAGATCGAAAGATTACCAAGCTCCTGCTTTGACAGTCTAGAAAGAGAAAGAAACCACCCCTTCTTCTTTTGCCTTGAGTTTTAACCCTCTTCATGTCGAGCGCCCTAACCCTGATTCTGCTATACGACCACCCTCTCGAGGTGTGCTAAGGAAATCCTTGTACAATCCCAGCACTCAAAGCCGTTCAGCACTATAATATTGTTGAGGATTTGGCTCAGGCACCTTCAGCTATGCCAGCTCTCGAGGTGCTCCAAAGCTACCCATCATAGTGGAAATATTTGCTATCGGCTATTGGGGGTCACTGATCCTACCGATTCCAATTTGATATGTTTTGATCTAGAGAACCATGTTCCATTCTTGCCTCATCAGATTGCCTTTCTCATTCAAGTAATCATCAATGAGAAGACCATCCACAGGACTGTCATCGATGAAGGTGCTTCCACCTGCATCATGTCAATCGCATGCTGGAAGGCCATTGATTCTCCTGCTTTGAACCAATCCCCAAACACTTTGGAAGCTTTCAATGGGCGCGATTTGCGACCCTTCTGTGTCTTACCTAACCTTGCCATTACTTTGGAGGACAAGACAGTACAAGTCGAGGTAGAGATTGTTGATGCTAATCTCAATTATAATCTTCTACTCAGCCGGAGCTGGACCCATGCCATGCATGTTGTAGCTTCCTCCCTATTCTGCATGATTCGTTTTCCCCGTCAAGGGAATATTGTCACTGTCGACTAGTTGTCCTTCTTTGCCTTTTCCTCCTTGGATGGCAATGTTCCGTACGTCAAGCACATTGGTGCTCCCTATGAGAGTGTGGGGGCAAGTATTTTTAAAGATTCTGTCTTAATGGAAATTTTTCCACTCCCACCTCCTCATGTTGCCTCTGTCAACATGATCTCGGTCAAATCTGACCCTTGGGTCATACCTTCACCAGATCTTGTTGATACCTGGGGCGAGGTTATGCCACTTAGTCCTGTTGAAATCAATTACGTGGATATTGTTTCAGCCTTAAGTTCCGCATCCTTTGATTCTTCTATTTTGAAGACCTCTCTCGATACGTATTCTCAATCCCCATGGCTTGGCGCATTGGAATCTCTTGATCCCTTAACAGACACATTTCTTGCTGACAAAGGTATCATGGAAGTAATGTCTCTTGATGAATCACATTAGAATGATATGCATCATTGTTTCTCGTTGCTGCCTCGCTCGGCGGTCATGTCTATCGGTCTTGAATAGTTCTCTTCTTTGTTTCCTTCCCTCTCGTTTCCGCCACCAATCATGACTCATGAAGTATGGTCGGAAGGAAATTTGGATAATATTACCCAAATGATGCTGATTGATATTTCTGTCGGGGTAACTTGTTCTTCATATGAGATCAAGACCTATACTCGTATGTTTCAAGAATTTCGTGATGTGTTTACGTGGTCCTACGAAGAAATGTTTGGAATTGATCCTAGCATTGTTATGCACGAATACCAACTTATCCTCACACGAATCCCATTCGTCAACGGCTCCGCCCAATGCGCCCTAGGAAGGTTGCCGCTATCAAGGGTGAAGTTGAAAAATTTCTCAAAGCTAGATTCATCTATCCAATCCCTCTTACAGATCAGTGTCAAATATTGTCCCAACGACAAAAAACAAGGCACAATCTGCATTTACGTTGATTATCATGATCTCAATCGTGCTTGTCCTAAGGATAACTACCCCACTCCCTTCATTCATTAGATCATTGACGAATGTGCTGGGAGCGAATTTTTTTCCTTTATGGACGGTTTTTCTGGTCACAACCAGATTAACATTGCACCAGCCAATCAAGAAAAGACAACTTTTATCTATCGATGGGGTATTTTCGCGTACAAAAACCTCCCTTTTGGCCTAAAAATGCTGGGGCTATATTTTAGTGGGTGATGTCCTATGTGTTTCACGATATTCACAATATCGTTCAACCTTGCTTGGATGACCTTCCCATTCATTCTCGTAAGCGCCAAGATCACCCTGACCATATTCGACAGATTTTTCTACGCTGTAGACACTACAACATTCGGTTAAACTCGCATAAATGTGTTTTTTGCATAGAATCCAGACAACTCCTCAGATTTATCCTTTCCAAGGATGGTATTCGCCTTGATCCGCTTAAAGTCGAGGCCATTGTAAATTTACCCCCTCCATCTTCATTGCACCAACTCCAGAGCCTGCAAGGAAAGGCAAATTTTCTTCGTTGTTTTATACCCAATTATGCTGGGCTAGCTACAGGATTTACTCGGTTGCTCAAACAAGGAACACCCTTTTCTTGGTATGAGGTTGCCCAAAAATCTTTTGATGATCTCAAGGCTGTCCTCGCAAATGCTCCTTTGATGCATCCCCCATATTATCATTGAGATTACTTCCTTTACCTAGCTACAGCCCCCATCAACATTGCAGTGGTCTTGGTCCAAGACAACGACAAAGGCGATGAACATGTTATCTACTACCTTAGTCATAATCTCCTCGACACCAAAACGCGTTATGCCCATGTTGAGAAGTTGGCTTTTGCTGCCGTCTAGGTTGTTCAACGCTTTCGACACTACATCCTCTTACTCACTACTACTGTGATTTCTGAATGCAACCCCATGACCTACATCCTGACTCGTCAGTTGTTGGGAGGCAAGTATTCTAAATGGATTGTCATCCTGTAAGAATTCAATTTGGTATTTACCACTACCAAATCCAAGAAGTCATTAGTTTTTGCCGAGTTGATTTGTTCCCTTCCTTTTATGTATCTCCCTACTGGTGCAGATGAACAACTTCTGGACGAGACTCTTTTCTTGAGCAACACCCTTGATTTGTGGTATGGTGATATCATCGTGTATCTCTAGACGTCCACGTTTCGGTCCGTGTTGACTAAGGATGATCGCCGATGGATCTAGCATCACTCCCAACCCTACTTATTATTGGCGATTTATACCGTGTCGATGTCGATTCAATTCTTCACCAATGCCTTACTCTTGAGGAGGCTGAGAGAGTTCTCACTACCACTTCGGGGCATGTGGCGGTCATATGTCTGCCTATGCTACCGCTCAACAAATCCTTCATGCTGGTTATTTCTGGCCGTCCATTTTTAAGGACTGCATCCTTGTTGTTTGCAAGTGCCATGAATGCCGAATTTACCAAGGCAAGATGCGCACCCCACATGCTCACCGACACCCCATCATTACTGTTGGTCCTTTTTCCAAATGGGGCATCGACTATATTACATGTAACCCTTGTTCGTCCAGGGGGCATGGTCATATTATCGTTGCTGTGGATTATTTCACCAAATGGGTTGAAGCGATGCCTATATACTCTGCAAATGGTAAAATGGCGGCTCAATTCCTTTTGAATCATGTTATTTCCAGGTTCGGCGTACCTCAAACCATTGTCACAGACCATGGCTCCCATTTTAGAGATTACATGATGACTGCGCTGACTTCCGCGTTGGGTTTGCGCCACGATGGTTCAACCCTGTATTACCCACAGGCAAATGGCCAAGTTGAAGCTGTCAACAAGGTTTTGGTTACAATGCTTGAGCGTACTATTGGGATGCATAAGTCAAATTGGCATCTCATGCTCTTTTCAACTTTGTGGGCTTACCGAACCTCGACCAAAGATGCAACTGGTTTCACACCATTCTAGCTGGTCTATGGTTTGGAAGCAACATTGCCAACTGAATGCGAGATTCCTTCACTCAAGCTAGTTGTCGAACTTCTCCCCGAAATATCACCTCAGGAAGAGCACCTCTTATATTTAGAAAGACTTGATGAGACTTGTCCTCTCGCTGCTCTGGTTATCAAAGCACAAAAGAAATGAGCCAAGTCCCATTTCAATCAATTAGTCTCCCCCCACACATTCTCTGAGGGTGATTTGGTGTTACTATATGACCAAGCCAATGATAAGCTAGGGGCAGGCAAGTTCGAGCCCATGTGGCATGGGCCCTACATTGTGAAACGTGTTTTGCAAAAAGGGGCATATGAGCTTATTGATTATGAAGGAAATCCTTTGGATAAGCCTCAAAACGAGCTTTACCTCAAGAAGTACTATGCTTAGGTCATCTTGCATGGTTACCTATGTACATTAGTGTGTCATTCATTTTTGTGCAGTATGGTTTGGTGTGTTAGTTTTCAAACAACTTTCTTGTTTACTATGTTTTCTCTGCTTTGCAAATGTTTGTGACTCCCAACATCGGTTTCGATGATGGTGCTTGTTTTAGTACCTAGAACCTATCATCTGCGGCATGGGCTATTTATGACCCTTACGGTGAGTTGATTGATCTTCAAGGTATCTGTTTAGGTCGCACAACTAACAACATTGTTGAATACAATGCGGTCATCAAACTGTTGTCAGAAGCCATTACTCTTGACATTTGAGAGTTGGTTGTCAACCTGGATTCATAGCTTGTCGTCCTTCAACTCAATGGGAAATATTCCGTTAGAGACCCTCAGATATTGAGAATGTATCTTCGTATTCGTCTACTAGAAAGGTATTTTGATTACATTACATATCATCATATTCCTAGACGCATGAATACATTGACAGATGCATTAGCTAATTATGTGTTGGATAGACATTTACGAAACATTTGAAAAGATCAAACAAATCATTTGTACCATAGTAAGCAAGAAAATACGACATATATATATATATATATATATATGTATATATGTATATATGTATATAGTATATATGTATATATATATATATATATATATATATATATATATATATACATATATAAGACATATATATGTATATATATGTATATATATATATATATATATAGATGGTGATAATGTTTGATACATCGAAACCCCAAAAAAATAATATGTGTGTCCAAAATAACATTGGCAGATCGTAGGCCTCATATATCCGTGGCACGCAGGCCTAAGAAATGTAAAATGTTGGACCGAGGAACTAATCAGCATGGTGATCATGGTGGGATGACGCGGCTCACATAACACGAGTCAGTAATCGACGGATCCGATCCGATAATCCTGCCATGTGTCTTCGGTACAAGCGAGGAGTGTCTCCCACCCGAGCATACTTTAGGATACCACTAGTCAACCCCTCAAGGTTCCTCGCGATCTCCTCCTCATTGTCACTCCCCTCCTGATAAGGAGCGACAAACTGGTGGGCGACATGCCTAGCTATTGGGTACATCACATAGGATGCTCTGGTCCAACATCTGCATTAACAAAACGAAATGTTATCAACACACACACACACACACACACACACACACACACACACACATATATATAAAATAATTAAAAAATCACAAAATTAAAAATTTGATTTTTACCTTCATCGACAAAATCCTCTCCATCTGACAGCGGCATGTTCGGATCTCTGTGAAATTTGGTGCCATTGTATAGCCAGTCCTCCATGTTGATCAACTATCATTGTAGCCATGAAAAGAAGGTAGGCCTATATGACATGTGCTGGCCCCTAGTGATCCTAGGGATCGAACGACTCCAGCGGGCCATCCGTGGGTCGCGTGGCATGGGAGGATCTACCTCAGTCAACTGGCACTGGAACATCAACACCCGTTCCAAGAAAAAGGTCACTAGTATGGATCCAAAGAAAAATGGATTTAGATTCCCTGCCTTAGCTTTTGTCAGTTGGTGTTTTATGTTGATCTTCATGGCTTCAGCCCAATTGAAGATCGTTGATGATGTACAGTTGATGGCATATAGGAATTTTGACTTGTTAGTCTCATGCACTACCTGGGACCCCGCCACTCTGTTGATAGTCAACAGTAGCACTCTTAGTGTCAGATCTCAAACGGTGGCAATCTCAGTCTTGCCACTCTTGGATTTGAGGGCTTCAAAGGCAATGTTTGGCAAGCAGCATGGATATGCTTGCCCCAATCGGTCGTGGCCTATATAAGCTGATTGGTTCCCCTCTCTGGGATAGTCCTATGATGAAATATATGTCTGAAGTTTCTAACTCCAGCTCCTGGTCACCAATGACGAATATTTCCCAATTTATGTCCCAAAGACTAATCAGGTATTGAAGCAGCTTAGGTTGGGCCCACATCTCTAGTGTAAGAAAGAACTTGAGGAGCCCATAGTCCCTTAAAGAATTCAGGCAATTTGGATCATTCAGTGCTTGAGTTTCCACATCCTCGTGCTCATGTTCTTTCCCAGTCTACCATTTTTGACGATTCTTTCCTGCAAAAGCCATAGATTTAAGTCAATAATATTTTTTGGCCCATAAATTTCAAATTCCAACGGTGGTTTTGAGGGGAAATTGGTTTTTTCCCTTTCACGACATTGATGCGACTGTTTTAAAAATAGTTGTGCCAATGACGCGATAGGCCGTTTTAATTACCCTCGGCTGCCATGATTCCGTGCCCGAAAGTCGCGTTAACTGATGGCGAAAAACTTTTGACAAATCCTCCCTCAAAAATCCAAAAAATGGTTAAAAATAGGAATAAATGGTATGAAAATGAAGCTTAGGGCTTTAGCTCTTACCTGTAACTAGTGGCTCGGCGAATGACCTCCCAGATCTCCTGCAATCTACTTCAGAACAATTAGGGAAAAAGTGAGTAAAAAGCCTTTCACAGCAAGGTAAAATAGTAAATGGTAAAAATATTTACTTTTCTATTTAGTTTCATGAAATATTAGGTTTTATAAATGTTTTGACCTATTTTGCCTCAAGAATTGGATAATGCACTTTACCTTTTTGCACAGTGACAGGTGATGGATGTTCGACGATGATGCCAGGTCACGTTTCAGCTCTTTTCTCAGCTCGTAAAACTCATATGAAAATATTGCCGACTATTTTTTTCCTTTTGACTTGTAAAAGACAATAAAATGGGGGTTTTGCTTTCAAGCTCTTTTTTGACCCTTTAAAAATGATAATATAGCCGAGCCTTTATCATTTTGAATTCGTTAACGGATGCGAAACGTCATGCGCCCAGTATAAGTTTACACCTTTTTCGCGTTGGGACGCACTATTTACGAAAAAGGTACTCCTTGATCGAAATGGTCAAGCGGTTCTCTCAAGTATCGTTTTCTACCTTTTCGGGCTCGAGAGACACAAATGTACGAAAAGGGACTATGTGGATTTTTCTTTCCCATGTCCTTTTCAAACTCTTTAAACATGAAAAATATTTCGAGTTACAGCTTTATCAGACTAGTTAAAATATTAAATGACTTCAAATTTGTCACCATGATGAACATGAGCTTCTCCTTCCTATGGCTCAGTAAGCTTATTAGGTCAGATTCATTCGAAGGAGGAACTTACAGTGCAAGCATATGATATGTCCTTCAAGCTTGCGATTAAAAAATAATTGGGGTACCTGCCGGAAATGGTGGGGGGAAATTTGGAAATCTAATAAGTTGTGTCAGCAACTCACTCTTGAACATGACACTTTCTACTTCGTGTCTGGATGGGATATCCTCCTTTTTATCATTGACCTTCCTGGGTTGGATTGTTCCTTTTTGCCTTCCATTTGATTGCTGCCATGTCATCATGACCATCGATCTTATGGATCAAAAAGCTGCCAAACTTCTAGTCATGTCACTGATATGTTCAAGAGTTGTCCTTCTACAGTTACACTTGCCCCTGATTCTCTGTATCATCCAAATCCATTTTGCATCCCTTTGTCTCGTGTCGATGGTGTGGGATACATTATGCCCTCCTTCGACACGGTCGCTTCCGATCAACTTCAACTCATTATCCAGGAAGTTGACCGAGAGACTCCCTTCTAGTACCTTAGATCTTGCATGCCCTAATGGCAAGTTCTTGGCACTCGACGAAAAGTTCACATCATTTTCTTTCAATCGAGTGATTTCATGGGTATTCGACTTCAGTTCCTCTATTCACATTCCATGGATTGTGTTGATAGTACCTTGAGGACCATTGTCATTATTGGTGGCTTCGCTCGCGCTTGTTAAAAATTTACATCATTGACTAATAATCAAGTGACTTTATAGCATGTTCGATGTCAACACATCTATTAACATGTTAGAATTTGTACTTTGATCGGGTCGTGTTGGAGCGCAAGACCTTAGGCTCAGATCACAAAAGTCTAGGTTGTGAAGTGATGTGACATGGTTATGTTGATATACATGTCTCGTTTAGATGGATGGATGTGACCATACCATGAGTTCTCATATGTGATCCTTCTCATTATTGGATGGTTGCAACCATACCTTGGTTTCAATTTGATCCTCTTTACAGGATGGCTGCGCCCATGCCTATATCCATTTACATGATCATTCTCTGGATGGTTGCGTCCATACCACGATTCATGTATCATTTGAGAGAGTTTTCAGTTATGTATATATATTTGTACTTGCTTGCAGGTTTTCCAACAACAGACTCTGATTCCCTACCTGATTCATAAAGCATTTCATCCCTCACTCTAGTTCGGCCTTCACGCTTTAGGGGGCATCTGTTACACATCATTTTGTCACTGTCTATGTACTCCCTGTTCCTTGATCCTAGAGGACCTCTACAATGAACCCTACATGCTTTCCCTTCATGAAGAAACTCCCATTGTGTCCCTCTTCATGAGCAGAACAATTCCCTTTTGCACCATTTCCCTAAAATCTTTTGTTTTTCCTAGTTTACAATACTGAAACTAATGACCCTTTTCCTCCTCACACTGATATGTAGGGATTAACATTGTCCCTAGCGCCGACCAGAGCGACTAAGCTTTGTTTCAGTCGCATCGATCCTCTTTTGGAAAGTTTTTTAAATAAGGAGCTGAAGCTTCCAGCTCGAGAAGCTTCGTAACAGAAGTCTGGTAAATGGTTTGGTCGGATGGGGTTGAGGATGTCAGTTTGGGCTCCTTTCCCCAATAAGGATAGAACTACCTCAAGAGATAAGACCTTCTCCCATGAGAAGAGGATCAATCTCCCATCCATTAATGCTATATAAACCTCCATTTTTCCCAAGCACAAGCTAGTGTTAATGTTGGTGTGGCTATTCATAGTTGTAGCTCTCTAGTTGTGTGAGGGAGAAGTGTGAATTTGGTTTAGTGTGAAGCCTAAAGGGAAGAGCCTTAAAACTATCATTGTTGAGGTCACCATGGAATGCTAACGGAAGTTTGTGGGAACCTAGTTTTGTCGAAGGAGAACAACAACGTCAAGGCAATGGTTGTAATCTCTTCTTGATTCAATATATATGCAACTATCGATTGATTTCCTACATAATATGTCATCTAACATGTTTATGGATTAATGTTTCTTAACTTGTTAAGTAGGTTGAATTGTAATTTGTTTATTATCACGATTGTTGTTTACTTGTTTCAGGTGTTTGAAGAAGGAAACGAGAGATAGCTGGAGTGATCAAGCAAGGTCATCATCAAACGAAATAAGCATGCTAAGAGGTAGGCCTCTTAATTGGTGCTAACCTAAGGAAATATTCCATAGAATGTATCGGTTGTGGCTAGACCCATTACTGGGCTAGAGGAATTGTTTGTGTCTGCACTCATAATTTTACTTCACCACAATATGGAATGTGAATGGTAATCCCATAGGTGAACTCTTGTTATAGCTCTCCCAAGTATCCTTGATCCCTCACAAAGATAATAGCTAGAGTTTTGGTTCTAAGGCATCAAAATATCCTTAATCCTTTGCAAGATTTAGCTAATATTTAACATCCTTAGACTACATCAACCTAATGCATTAGTGATATTCAAGACTTACTTTATCCATAAATTGATTTTTTCTCTCCTCTTTTCTCTACTTTTGGCCCTCTTAAGGATAAGCGACCTCATCCAAGGCTCGGTGTGAATTCGTTTGGGAGACGAAATTTTGGCATTGGAAGGATTTAACATCAAGATAAAACTTGGTTGCTTCAAAATCAACCTCCTTGGTGACTAAGCCATCCATTCTTCACCATAATTTCTCTTGCCCTAGCTATTTACCCTAGTAGAAACCCTAGTTTGGTTAAGCTTCAACTTTAGGACATTTTGAAGGTTTCATATTCCATTGGATTGCTAATATTCATTGTTGGAGACCATTTCCTTGGTACCTTGACCTTAGGATGATTCGTTTTGCATGTTATCATTCAAATCCTAGGTCCAGTGTGCCCTAATTTGGCCTCTCTAAGGGATGTGAATTTCCTCTTCATCATTGTTTGAACCTTGTGCTTAAGTCGAGCCATTTTTTGGAAGCCTATGGTGTCACCTTGAACCTCTAAGCCTAGAATATATCATGTAGTTGACCTTATACTGGGACTCCTCCCATTGGTGAAAATATGTAAAGAGTAGGAGGTATGGAATATGGCAACAGTGGGTCGTTACCTCATTGTTGTCACTTGGTCTACTGATTTCCTTGTGGGGTACCCACCTACAAGACCTGAAATATTTTGAGGCAAAAAGATGGAAGACCAAGAGTCAAATTGATAGAAGGTCAATAAACTAAGAGTAAATTTGTGGTATAAACAAGGCCTTCTAAGGAAAACATTTAAGTAGTAAAAGTATATGTCACATCGCACTAAGTGTTACATAGAATTTTGTCACTGTCCCTATCCTCCTTGTCTACGATCCTGGAGGACCTCTACATTGTACTCGACATGCTTTCCCATCATGAAGAAACTCCCAGCATGTCCCTCTTCATGAGTAGAATAATTCCCCTTTGCATCATTTCCAAAAAATCTTCCTTCTATCCCAGTTTACAAGACCAATGCTATTGACAAAATTTTCTCCTCGTGCCAATTTACAGAGATTAAAACTAACCCTCGCGTTGTTCAGATCGACTGAGCCCTTTTCCAGTCGCATCGATCCTCTTTTGGAAGGTTTTTTAAATAAGGAGTCGAAGCTTCCATGCCTAGAAGCTTCATAACGGAAGTCTAGTAGATGGTTGGGCCAGATAGAGCCGAGGAAATCAGTTTGGGACCCTTTCCTCTATTAGGATGGAACAACCTTAAGAGATAAGACCTTCTCCCATGATGAGAGGAATCATCTCCCATCCATCCAAGCTATATAAACCTCTCTTTTTCCCGAGCAAAAGCTAGTTGGAGTTTTGGAGCAAGTTTGAATAACTAGCAAATCATCAATAACATGTAGCTTTCTAGTGTATGTTTAAGGGAGAATAGTGTGATTTTGGTTTGGTTTGAGACTAGAGGGAAAGATGCCTTAAAACTTCCATTGTTGGGGCTATCCATGAAGTGCTAGCAAAAGTGTGGGAACCCGCATATGTCAGAGGAGACCAGCAACGTGAAGGCATTGGTTGTAATCTCTTTCTGATTTATATAAATGCAACTATTGATTGATTTCCTACATGAAGTGTCATTTTACATATTTATGGCTTAATGTTCCTTGAGCTATTAAGTAGGCTGAATATAATATTGTATGTTATCATGTTTGTTGTTGTTGTTGTTTTCTAGTTTTAGGTATTTGAAGGAAGGAAACAAAAGATAGTTGGAGTGAGGAAGCATGATCATCACTAAGCGGAATAATGTTCTAAGAGGTAGGCCCTCTTAATTGATTCTAGCTTAAGGAGATTTTCCATAGATTGTTTGTTTGTGGCTAGACCCGCTCTCTCGGGATAGAGGAATTGTTTGTGTCCGCACTGAGAGTTTACCTGCACCACACTAAGTATATTCCATGTCACACTAAATTAGAGGTGTTATATAGTGATTGTCAATCTATATTGTTTAAGTTGTGAAAAAAATTGGTTAATGTAGAGTAAAGAGGTGAGGTTTAGAACAATAATAAAAGATTTAGACTCTTGTACAAATTTATTGTTAATTTTTTAATATTCAATAATAAATTTAAACAAAAAATATCTAAATAATATAATTAATTAATACGAGTATTAAAAATAAAAATTCCAATAAGTATTCATAAAACAGATAAGAAAGTGAATAGGTTAATGAATGAAAAACATTATATATATATATACAACTTGAGCAGGCCTAATGGTCTCATAAGTGGTCATAGGTTCAAGTGCAGAGTATGTATTGGGTAATCTAATTGTGCTTTAAATCACTTACATTAAAATGCCAATCCAATTCCGTACACTTGTGAAGTACACTATATTATATGTGTTAGGAGATTACCTTTTCAATTTCAATGCTAAAGAAGAATTCTATTCTATTAGAAGTAAGAAACAAATGACCAAAAAATGCAATAAAGTGACAAATCTTAATCTAAGAAGTAATGAGAGTAATGAAATTCTACTTATGAGATGAAATCTAAATAGAGCACACACACTTATCGTGAAAGTAAAGGCAATAAAAATGACTATTACAACTAGTGAAAGCAAGGATAATTTATTCTAAGAAAGCAATAAACTTCTAATATTGGGAAACAATAAAGTCTTAATCTAGTATACTCTTTAACCCAATAAAGTAGTAAATATGATCTAACCATTGAAACTAGTAAAGTGGTACACTAATTCTAAGAAAGCATTTAAATTTTGATCCATGAAAGTTAAACACAATTTATATTATGAAAACAAAGACAATTATTCTATGAAAAAAATGACAAATATCTAAAGAAGAGATGACAACTATCTATGAAAGCAATGCATTTATCTAAGAAAGCAATACAACTAACTATGGAAGTAATGAAAACGATCTTGAGAATTTAATCACTATGAAACAATTTTGAAAGGTGTGGGTTAAGAACTTATAATTCATTCTTAAATTAAAACCATGATATGCCTACAGATGTTGTTTGAGAAAAAACTATGCTATGCAACAATATTGTAATATGCCTATGAATGTGAATATACATGGATGTGAATGAAAGAAGCTAGAGAAGTAAAATTGTTGTTGTTGTTGTTGTTGTTGTTTTTTTTTTTTAAGCACTTGATAGATTTGTGAAACTAAATAAGGCAGTGAGAAAAAACTACAAATTGAGTTGGCGAAAAACAAAGTGATTGTTATACACAACAAAACAAAGTAAGACAAAGTAAAAGAAATAACTATACTATAGTTCTTGTATGCAACAAGGGGCTCTCTTGCCGGTGCATGAGATTTAAAAATGCTAAGAAAAAAATGATTATCACTCGCATAGCTTTCTCATCAAAGCGCAATGGTAATAGAAGACAATATTTGATATTAAATCAAAACGGTGCGTACATAATCATAAAGTTTTGGATTGATCAAATATAATAGATACAAAAGATGATTTCTCTTGCTTCTCAGCGAGTCCTATTTATAGTGTCTTTGTAATAATCAACTGAGAAAACTATTGCTGGAAATATGAGCAGATAAAAGATGACTGAGTGTCCTATTTCTATTGAAGAACTCATTCCTATGATTCGTTGATGATTAAGTGAATCATATAAATATTTCTTCGACACGTCATCATTCATTTGTTGATCTTTTGCTTCCTGAAGATTTATTCACAATTGCTTGAGGTTGATTTGCTACTAAGTAGTCTTAATATTTGTTCCATGTGCCACACAATGGTTGACTAAGTGTTTGATCGTGCTATTGTGGTCAACTGATGAGCTTTTCCTTGCACCCAACAGATGGAACACCATACTGGAGCTATTTGACACTTGCCTATGTGCTTGAGTTGTTTTGTTCACTTCGAAGTCTATTTGAGCCTTGGATGTAGCTATAGAATGTCATCAGGATTACAAAATATGTCAATTTCCGCAACGTTTATAAATTAACCCAATTTTATAAAGTAAAACACATAGAACTAGAAAGATATCAGACTTTTACATTGTTATATATTTTGTAGCTCTCATGGCTTATTATCCATTGAAGGGTAATAGGAGGATACAAAGACAAGTGAGTCATGAGGGTTTCTACAAAAAATAAGTGGAAAGCAAAGTAACAAGTTGTCAAAAAGATATTATTTCTTCAGCCCAACAATATGCACACCTCCATAGACTTTAGTAGTCGAATTCTTGTGATTATTGGTGGTAGTAATGATTGTATGTTTTAGTTATAGATTCCCTCCTAATGAAAATATATATAAGTGATAGTGTGAAACACACACACAGACACACACTCACATATATATGTGTGTGTGTGTGTGATTTAAAATGTTTATAAAATTTTAAGATGACTTTATTGTGATTCTAATTGATGTAAGCTTTAATTTTTAAGGATTGGAAGTAATGATTATATAAATACTTTATATTTAGTATTCCAAGAATATTTATCATATATCAGGGCGACAAGTGTGGTGGGGGTTCTCTATGGGCCATAAGGACAAACTGAATATGAATTTCCATGGAATATAAGAGTAACTTCAATTAATCAAGCCCAGATGCATGTGCTAGTTCAAGGCAATCTTCTGGCCACACCTGTGTCAATTAGGTCACTCATTATTGTAGGTGATTCAAACAACACAATAAGACATCTAACATAGGAACCAAACTCTCTAATTCAAAACAAGATCATCTATTCAAAAGAAATTTGTCATTATTATCTCCAATTCCAAATGTCTAGGCCAAAGACATTCTTTGGAACCTTAATTGTATAACATATTACTTAACAAATCAAAAATTGGTATTGGTCCTTGGAACCATGACTCTCAATGGAACCTATATAGATGCTCTAATCTGACAATGAAGAGTCATGGGAAATTAATTAATTGAAAGGTGTAAACTCATTGCATGTAACAAAAGTGGTGCTTGTGGGAGATTTCACAACCATATGAAGGAGAGTCAACAGATGATGAGAAGCCTAATCTTTGTGACATGGGCAGTGCCTTGGGTTCGAATTCCAGCAACAAACATGGAATTTAATGGAGGGATAATGGCTTACACCATGCGAATGGAGTGGAAAAGAAAGACTTTGTGTTATCCATTAGGATTCACCTTGTGCAAGCTTTGCGTGGAATATTGATGATGTGGAGTAGGGAGGCGGTGCTAAGGTTGATATGATTGAGAGGTATTTATGTCGAAATTTCCCCTGGTGTGCATAATTTAAGTTGTTGGTTGTCCATTATAGTGTGGAAGGAAGATAAACTAAGGATGGTAATAATGTATTTCATCTAAGCATGGAAAGATGAATTTGAATATCTATTTTGTGGGGGTAACGAACAACAGAGTGAGGGCTCAATATACTCTAAAGGAATGATGACCAAGGTGAAAAACCAACGTGTAAATTTTGAAGCCGTGAGTATAGAGAAGGAGCTCCATTTGGATAGTGGTTCAGTGAGAAAAAAAGTTGATAGGTTGAGTGTGTCAATAGGAACACTAAAAAACATTCTATCTTCTCACCATTAGTAGCTTCATGAGCTCAACACTGAAGTACAATGCCTTCAATCCCAAATTCAGTTTGTTATGGCTTCCAAGTATGAAGGAGTCCAAGGCCCAGGAGCTTAGACATCTTCAGCGAACTCATTGAAATTGGTTCAGGACAATTCTACCTAAATCAAGTAGCTTTAGTAAGAAATTTCATCACAATAGATGACTAGGAGTTATATTATGTTTTAAATTTTGATATAAGCCTTCTAAATGTGGATTTTTATTAGGAAACTTCTTCAAGTTGTATCCTTATAGGCATACCTGGATCATAGTGTTAGGATGTAATAAAAGTTTGAAAGGACGATATTTATTAGCTTTCATAACTTTGGCTACATATTGTATC
The DNA here is from genome assembly GCA_000404065.3 of Pinus taeda. Classification (NCBI taxonomy): domain Eukaryota; kingdom Viridiplantae; phylum Streptophyta; class Pinopsida; order Pinales; family Pinaceae; genus Pinus; species Pinus taeda. The sequence goes on from APFE031494949.1 coordinate 87,540, forward strand.
AAGAAACTTAGAGTTGTACTTCTGGTACAACTCTAGTGTGTATTTTTACTAATACACACGCACACATCATAAGATCAATAACCATTACATCCATGGAATATTTGTACTAGGCAGATATACTCGAAGGGATCACCTCTTGCCAGCTCAACCACAGAGCCTGACCCCACTTAGTGTCGAGAGAATTGAACATGTGGGCTCTCAATAACAAAGGTGCTTTAATGATGGGGAGTCGACAAATTGAGCTAATATATATATATAATATATATTATATATATATATATAATATATATATATATATATATATAGTTAAAAATTCCAAATAAAAATATGACACATAGTCATCCTTGAATCCAACTTTATGATTATCAGTGACCCAATTTCTTGAAATTCTATTGGTTTTAAAATTTTAACTCATTGATAAGTTTTTTCCCTATGAGGCCCATTTTAAACAACCTTGCCAAAGTTCCCTCATTTGGCATTGTGAAATATCTTTATATTTTGAATAAAGTGACACTCTTAAAAAAAATTCTCATATTCTTCCAAGTGTTGGATGGTTTTGGATTATTCGCCTATTCATTGTCTTTCATGACACTTGTAGAAATATATGTCAAAACTTGTTGACTACTCTCGCTCACTATGTCTAGGGTTTACTTATCATATGCATTTCTTAGAAGGTGGATGTAATTATTGACAACTTGTACCCTATCCTTGGTCCTTAAAAAAAACTAAAGATTTTGGGAAAATAGTAGATGGTGGACTATTCTTTCTAGTCTTTAGATGCCTCATTTTTCTTTATGCCTAACATTTTTATGTGAAATGAATTGTCTCTCAACAATCTATAGGTTATCCTTGATCCTTAGAGTTTGCCTCGAAGTTTGGTGCCAATGTTAGTTGGTGGGATAATCTCCTTATTCTCTATACCCTCCTTTTATTTCTTGTGAACTGATTCTTTATAGTGCTCATAGCTAGGAAAGATATATAATATAAGTAAGCTAAAATAGCGATAGATTTGTTGCATCTTGCATTTGGATATTTAGTTGAATCTCATTTAAAAACATCAAAACCAATATGACAAGTCAGGTCTTAACAATTAACATTTAAGAACCAATGATAATATAAGCCACAATTAGAGGGTTTGCATTTCAATAAAGGATGCTCTAATTGGGCCTTTTCATTGGGTGTGTTACACCTCAAATGCAATTCATCGCACCTCATATTTTTCACTCATTGTGACCCATTATATGAGAAAATAATTGTGCATATCTTGATGATGTTAGAGCTTGGAGTAACATGATAAGATATTCCACCACGATGTTTTTTATTGTTGTATCATGATTAATGAAACATGTGACCATCTTTGTATTGGGCTATTACGTTAGGTTGTGCTTAGATTATCTATGTAAAAGTGTTTGACCTAGGTGGTATCTCTAAACCCTTTGTGGTTAGTCATATCTTGTCGTCTTAGTCACCATTTCACAATATTATTTTTTCTTATATCTTAGCTAACTTCCCCTTGGGGACATCAAGTTGACACCATGTTGGTCATTTATAACCTGGGTAGGTATGTGAGAGTCGTCAGATGGAACTATTGGGACACATGTGTTAAGAAACCAAGTGTAGAGTAGTTTAAAGCTTAATTCCTCTTCTTGATAATTACTCGTGAATGTTAGATAGCTTTTTGTTATGTGTTATGTCTTCTTCATCAAGCAATTATACAAATTTTCAATCAACTAGGAAAATAGAGAGACAAGAGGCACCAAAATTAGGTTGCAACCTATGGAAAAATCCTACAAGGGGGGAACCCAACAATCCTTCTCTTATAGAATCAGATCAAAGTATATATCCAAGACCAAGAACAAGACCAATACTGCCACCAAAAACTTCAAGTCCAACCCTCCTCCAAGTCACCTCTAAAGTCAAAATTAACATAGCTCAAATTGGTCAACTTCCTAAAATTTTAGCCCTTAAATTTTGGGCCTATAGTAGCACAAAAAAAAAATCATCCTTTTCACAGGTGCGAGTTTTGAAGAATTAGGTAAAGCAAGAATATTTCTTTCTTCTTTGACTTTTATTCTCCCTCATTTGAATTTTGCTTTTGTTCTCCTTCGTATGGTTCAGATGTACTCCTTGTTATGTCCATGAATAATTCTTCAAATGAGTTGAACTGCCTCATACATATATATACAGGAGCTCTAATATGTGTGTGCTGGAGGACTGGGCTAACTTGTTCCAAGGAGGGCCAACTTGCTCATTTGGTGGACTTTGACTTAAACAAAAAAATCAAATTCCTTTTTTCTTACAAATGTGCAAATGGGACATGACTCAAATGAAAATTAGTTTGAGTCCTTTTGACTCTTTGAGCATGAAGAACATAGTTTGACAATATAAATATATATAATAATAATAATAATAATAATAATAAATATGTAGCCCATGGGGCTTTGGATTGACGGTGAATGGGTGCAATATTAAGGCACTCCTTGTAATAGGTCACTTGTTCAAATCCCCTGTGGGTGCTTACCTACCAAAAAAAAAAGAATATAATAAATATGTTAATAATAAATTTACATTATGAAGACCAACACTAGTTATAATTTCAACACTCGCTCTTAACTAGGGAGGTATCCATAATAACTCAACAAGATATTCTCAAATTGAATATTCATATAAGAAAGGATCCATATTCATAAGCATCAATGATGATTACATCATCATAACCAACATTGCCAAACTACCAAGGCATTGACAAGTATGCTCTATCTATCCTCTTGATCGGAGCACAATGGTAGGAGGCATTAATTTGGACACCACCGCCCCTCGAGGTACATAACCCAAGCGGGTGTTCCCAAGGTATGACCTCAGAGGACCATTTCCTATTCCAAAGGAAAAGTACGTCCTATACACCATTGTTTACCAAGTCCATGTATCCAACTTAGGATGTCAATCCTAATCAACTAAAATACATGACTAAAGAATGTATGTCCCTAGTGCTTATCCAATCCACCATTCTCCCTACCAGTGTTCATGCACTAGGCTTATGGTTGTTAATCCCATTGTTTCTTTGTAGACATTTCTAGGCTCGTGAACTGTTTCAAAGAATCTAAATAAGGATTTAAAGGGATGATCAATGAATCAGATCATTCACATGTACATAACCCAAATATCTTAAATATTTCTTAAAGTGTTGATTCTAGTACTAACAACATGCAATCTTTAAAAGTTTATGATAGATGGAAATGAAGATATCTGATAATCAAATACTATTCCTAAATATTTGTTAGGTCCCTATAATATTAGTGCAACCCCTTATTGTTATTGTTAGTGTAGATACCTTATTGTTATTGTTTTTCCCAAGTAGTCCCCATATTGTTATTAGTGTGCCCCATAGAAGCCCACTATTGTTATTGTTGTGTCGTTACATTATTATTGTTATGTAGGCTCTGATTATATTGTGACCCCTTAGACTCCTATATATAGAAAGGAGGTTTTGTCATTTTAATCATCCAAGAATTGTTCATTTATATAATGTAAAGGAGGTTTCCCTCTCAAAGAGGACAATTTTATGTAGTTGATCTATCTTTTTGTGAGTTGGTTGCATAACATATGGTATCAAAGCTTTGGCTTCTAGGGCTTTGCTTCTTCAAACAGGTCATCTTGGAATTTTCGATATAACGTTTTTTCTACGAGGCTTCAAAAGTCAAATTTTTTACCACGTGGAGTTGAAATTTTGATCAACTTCCTATACAAATTTCAAAGCTTGGTTCACTATATTTCAGAGATATGATCTGAGGAAGTTAGGGTTTTTGCAGGCTCTAGAATTCTGTGTCAAACAAGTGATTGAGGGAAAATCATCATAACTTTCATTTCAGGAATCAGATTTGAATTTTGTAAAAAGTTGTTCAAAGTGCATAGAATGTAGTTTCACGTGTATCAATTTCAGAGCTGAAGGTTGAAGCAGTGACACGTGTCATCCGTACAACTTCGCTCTACTGAACTAGTCCATAATCAGGTCATCGTGGGAGATTTGGTATAACTCTTTCTTGAAGACTCCAATCACAATCAAACTTGTGGGGTTAGAAATAAAACTCAGAGGGCTACCATAAGAAGAAATTTCAAACCTTGGAGATCCAAAATTATAGAGATAAAACAAATTCAATATTGAGGTCCTACATAACAAGATAAAGGTGTGTATTTTTTTATACATTTTGCATAAGTCTTTTTTGAAAAATCAGTTTGAAGCGATTCAAGAGGCACAGTGAAGCATAAATATCATTATTTGATTCCAAAATGACTTGAATCAAGAAAATGGAAACACCTAGTAAGCAACCAGAAATCTCTACTGTGACGCGTGAAGAAGAGGAAGAAATGCAACATGATATATCAAAATTACGAGACCAAGTGCAACAAATTTCACTCTCACAAAGATTAACCAAAAATGAAATGGAAGCTAAGATGCATGGTTTGAAAAATAGTTTAAATCAGACACGGAAGGTTTGAAGGATGGCATGAAAGCTAATATGAATGGTATATAAGAAAAAAAGAAAGCCAACGTGGAATATTTGAAGAATGGTTTAAAAGCATAAATGGAAGGATTGAAGGAAGGTTTGACAAAGTTGATGTGGAAATTCCTTGTAGATTCAAACTGCATATTATAATATGCTAAAACAATTGACTTGAATCTACTCTACTCATTAGTGGAAACAATAAATGATCAATGAAATCACGAATCATAATAGAGAAAGAATTCAATGACACATAACACAATAATTTTTTTGGGAAAGCCACAACTGAAAACCCATGTTATCTCTATATTGCATTAATAAGAAAATATGAGAAGATTACAATGTTTTTCTCAAGCTCGAGCGACCTCTGCACTATCTCTATCTATATCACCGCTTCCCAGACAAGTTCAAGCCAATACTTAGAAAATTTTGCTGCATTCCAAGCTCATATTTCCTTGCGTAGTTTCCTAGGGAATTAACTCATATTTAATTGGGAAATTCCACAAATATAAATTTCACAATCCTCATAGGCCTTTCGCTGATTGCATGAACCATCTCTACAATTCAGATGACTATACAACTGATAATACACTGTCCCTAAACTCCAGTATTTCTCTGATCTGACACGCATCAGTTAATTATGAGTGAATCTTCAGTTTATTGGCTGATCACTGCTGGTTACACCCCGCTACTGTAGGTTACACCCCACTACTGGATCTCCCACTAATTCCTCCATTATTTGGAACTAGTTTAATTGAATTTAACTCAGTTAAATTGAATTAAATAATTACAACTCAAAATAAACTCAACCAGGGCTCCTAAAAAGTAGGAGACACTCTACATGACTCTAGTTATATCCCCAACAAGAATTAAATGAGCCAACTGAGTCAAATTAACTTAGTTAACTATTACAAGTTGTTATGGGATGTGGAATTACAATTTAATTCCTAATTTAATTCAAGGACAAAGTTAAATTAGGATTTTATTGTTGCATTTTTAACACTCCCTCTCAATAAGAAAGGGATTATTTGCTACCTTGATGTTGCCTTTGTGAAACTTGAATATGCATCTTAATAATTCCTTTGCCAAAATATCTGCATCCTGCTCCTCTATAGGAATGTACTCTAGCAACATGATTCTCCTCTAAACACAATCTCGTAGATGGTGATACCGGATGTCAATGTGCTTGGACCGATCATGAAAAACTGGATTCTCAGAGAGTTTGATACATCTTTGATTTTCATAGTCAATCACTATAGGATCCATCTGGTGACCAAATAACCCAACAAGTATCTTCCTCATCCAAATAGCCTCACAAGCTACTTGACTAGCAACCATGTACGTTGCTTCTACCAAACTGAGTGCAACTGATCTTTGCTTCATGTTGTACCAAGAAACTGTTGCTGACCCAATACTGAAGATTCCCCTTGATGTGCTCTTTTTGTTAGATGGACTCCCACAATATGCATCAGTGAAGCCTTGAATATTCACTCCCTCTGTTCGCCTGTACCAAATACCAAACAAAGTGGTGCCTCTAAATTATCTCAACACATGTTTAACTGCCTTCCAATAGAACTTGGTTGGCTTAACCATGGCTTGACTAAGTTGGTTAGCCACAAAACACATGTATGATCGTACTTTCACGAAATACATAAGTGAACCCACAAGTTGTCTATAAATAGTAGCCTCCACTACTTCACCTGAAATAGCATCTTCCTTTCTCTAATTACCTACTAGAGGATTCTCCATGGGTTTGCTGCTCTCCATGTGGAACTTCTTCAATATCTCGTTGGCATATTTTCCTTGAGAGTCAAACAGTTCCTCATCTCCTTGCCATACTTCCATACTAAGAAAGTAATGAATGAGCCCTAGGCCCTTCATCTCGAATTATCTTGCAAGATCCTCTTTGAAAGATTTTATCAACTTCTCATCACTTGTTAGAATCAAATCACCGACATATAATACTCTAATAAAAAATTTACCTTCAACAACAATATGGTAAAGGTTCACATTTGCTTCACTTTTGGTGAAGCCCAACTCAGTGAAATAGTTGTCAATCCTGGTGTACCAAGCACGAGGTGCTTATTTTAGTCTATACAACACTCGCTTCAGTCTTCACACATGCGACTCTCTGTTGAAGGTCTCAAATCCTTTCGGCTACTCAATATACACCTCTTCCTCAATCATACAGTTGAGGAATGCTATCTTCACATCCATCTGAAGGATCTGCCATGCCATCTGTGTTGTTAGTGCTATAATAGATCTATTTGAAGAGTACCTTGCTACTAGAGCAAAGGTCTCATCGTAATAAATTCCCTCCACCTGAGAGAATCCTCTGGCCGCAAATTTGGCCTTGTGTTTCTCCACACTCCCATCTGTTGCTTGCTTTACCTTGTAAAACCATATGGAACTCACCACTTCCCAAACATTGTTTCTGATAATGGAGTCATACTCCTCAACCATGGCATCAACCCATACTGGTTGTTGCACTACTTCCTCGAATGAGGATGGCTTAACCTCCATACTCTTGCTCATCAGAGCCATGTAGCCAATGTACCGATTTGATGACATAATCTACCTGTGTTGTGATGTGGGTGATCCCGCATTCTCTCTAGCATCACGCATCAACATGTCATCCTCTTTGGTGTGCTTCCTTCCATCTCTGTAAGTCTCTGCATGAGTGGGTGCTTCCACTCTCTGCTCCTTTGCATGTGGCTGCTCCACATCATCATGAGGTTCCTCGTTTAGAGGTAAAAGATATTCATCTACTTGTAAATGAATCTCTCTCTCATGGGAACATCTCATGGTCTTCTCTTCATTGAACTTCACATCTCTACGAACCACTGTCATCCCGTTAGATGACAGGTACACCCGATAGTTTTGATGTGTCTTAGTGTACCCCAAAAATATGCCCAACTCAGTTGTTGGCTCTAGCTTTTTTAGTGCATCCTTTGTAACATGACAGTAAACTGATGAACCAAAGATCCTAAAGTGTGCCACATCTGGTTTCTTACTTGAAAAATCTTCTTCTGGTGTACTCATATCGAGAATTCGATGAGGGCTTCTGTTCTACAAATAAACAATTATGTTGCATGCTTCATCCCACAAGTGCAATTTTAGGCCTTAATCATGTAACATCGCCTATGTCACTCCCACAATACTTTTGTTATTCCTTTCAACCACCCCATTCTATTGTGGGTTATGTGGTGCTATTAACTCCCGTTAAATGCCTTCTGATGCACATAAGTTTTTGAATTCATTTGGTACATGTTATCCACCATTATCACTTCTGAGAGCTCTAAATTTCCTACCAACAACTTTCTCAACAAGTTCTTTAAATCCACAAAATTTAGTGAACGTCTGATCTTTATTCTGCATGAAGAAAATCTAGCACTTACGAGAAAAATCATCAACAAATATTACATAATACCTGTGCTTGGTCGTGGATGCTGTCGAGAATGATCCAAACATATCTGAGTGAACTCTATCAAGGATCACTTGCGCTCCACTGTCTTTATCATGAAATGAAGCTTTTTTGCACTTCCCCAATGTACACCCTTTTCATGTGTCTCTCTGATCTAGTTTACCCTTGGGAAGTCATGTAGAAAATTGTTTCATGATATTCAAAGCTCCATCTTGCAAGTGACCCAATCTTCTATGCCACAACTCACCGATGTCTTTGTTATGCACCTTCTCTACTTTTGTGCTCAAAGCAGTGCAATCTTCTACATCCAATTTATAGAGGTTCTTCACTTGAACCCCAATCTGCTTCACTTGTCCCTAGGCTATGTGATGAAGGAAAACCTTTCCTTGCTAAATATCACATTGTAGCCACAGTCCTCCAATATGGAAACTAAAACCAAATTCTTCTTCAAATCTGGAACATACATGACATATTTTAATGTGAGAGGAGAACTAAAATCCCTCTGAAAGATAATAGTACCGATGTCAGTCGCGCTATAGCTCCCATCATCTCCCATCTTGATGTGCATTTGGAGGCCCTTCTCCTCCAAGTCACTGAAAAACTCTTTGTTGTTGATCATATGGAATGAGGCTCCACTATCTAAGTACTGTACACCCATCATCGATGTCACCATGCAAGTGATGAGGGTGAAATCTAGCTCGAATTGTGAAGCAAGAGCTTCACCTGCCACTCCTCTTGAGGGCTTCTTACCGGCCTTCTTGTGCAGATACATTGTGGCATAGTGTCCCTACTAGTGTCAGTGAAAAAATTTAATCTTTGACATGTCCTTCTTGCCGCCTTGGTTGGAATTTGATTTGGAATGGGATGAATTCACCTTCCTTTTCTTTTCCTTTCTAACTAATGCATAATTCTCCTCATTATCATGCTTAGATGAGGATCCATCTCTGGTGTTCTGCCAAATCTCTTCTTGTACCAAGTCAGACCACAATCGCTCCCACTATGATAGCTTCTCCCTCCCATTAAGCGAGTCCTGGTAGTTGTGCCAGCTCTTGGGAATGCCTAGAAGTGTTAGGCTCACCAAATCATCTTCAACAACTATAACACCAACACTTCCAATATCATCTCGACATAGGATGAACTTGGTCAAGTACTTCAGTAGTATCCCACTTCTCCATCTTGATTTTTCTAAGATTGTCCTTTAGTGCCAGCTTCATGTGGTCACTGTTGTTTTGAAACAGGTTTGTCAAGCCCTTCCACATTACAATTGGAGTTTCCTTACTATGGAGGTTCAAGACAATATGATCTCGAACTCCTTCTAGGAGAATCCTTCTTGCCTTTGCCACACATTTTCTCTACTCTGTCAAATGCTGAGCATCAACTAGCTTAGGAATATCTTTTTCTATGAATTCCTTAAGCTTGTTGTCTTCCAACATTGTCTTCATCCCGTCCTTCCAAGCAATATATCTCGAACTACCCTCAAGGGAATCTTCAAGTCTCAATTCGTAGAATGACATCTTGCTGCCTCTAAAGTATGATACTGCAAATTCGATTTCTCCTGCAAAAGAAGAACTCATATTCTCCTCTTCTATAGTGATTTCGGCTCTGATACCATATGTAAATTCCTTCTAGATTCAAACTATAGATTGTAATATGCTAAAAAAATTGACTTGAATCTACTCTACTCATCAGTAAAAACAATAAACAATCGATGAAATCACGAAGCATAAAAGAGAAAGAATTCAATCACAGATAACACAATATTTTTCTGGGGAAAGCCACAATTAAAAAACCTTGCTATATGTATATTGCATTACTCAGAAAATATGAGAAGATTACAATGCCTTTCTCAAGCCTGAGCAACCTCTGCACTATCTCTATCTATCTCACTGCTTCCCAGACAAGCTCAAGCTAATACTTAGCCAATTCTGTTGCCTACCAAGCTCCTATTTCCTTGCGTAGTTTCCTAGGGAATTATCCCATATTTAATTGGGAAATTCCAAAAATATGAATTGTGCAATCCTCATAGGCATTCCTCTGATTTCATGCACCACCTGTACAATTTAGATGGTTATGCAACTGATAGCACATTGTCCCTGAACTCTAATCTCAACCGGGTCTTTCTCTGATCTGACATGCATGAGTTAATTATGAGTTAATCTTCAGTTTACTGATTGATCACTATTGGTTACACCCCACTACTGTAGGTTACACCCCAATACTGGATCTCACACTAATTCCTCCATCACTTGGAACTAGTTTAATTGAAATTAACTCAGTTAAACTGAATTAAGTAATTACAACTCAAAATAAACTCAACCAAGGTTCCTAAGAAGTAAGAGACACTCTACATGACTCTAGTTAGACCCCCAACTCGAATTAACTGAGCCAACTAAGTCAAATTAACTTAGGTAACTATTACAAGTTGTCATGAGATGTGGAATTACAATTTAATTCAATGACAAAATTAAATTAGGATTTTCTTGTTGCATTTTCAACAGTTGCTATAGGAAATGCTTCCTAATGGAGAAAAGATTTTAGATGAAACTCATGATGAGAAAAAAAAAATGTTAATCATGATTTCATAGACTTTAACATTGAATTGAAGGCCCACCACACTCCAAAGATCGATATGAGGACGTTTGATGGCAAGGATCCGGTAACATGGATACTACAAATGGAGTAATATTTTGATCTCCATAATGTGCAACAAACATAAATGGTATGCATTGAAACTTTATATTTAGAACCCATTCAGTTTGTATGGTATCGATGGATTTGTTCTCGTAAAACACTTGTCACTTGGTCAATTTTTACGGAGGAAATGATAGCACATTATGAGGATACAAAGAGAAGTACCTTCTTTAGCCAATTAATAAATCTCAAACAAAAGGGTTCAATGGCGAAGCACATTGAGGACTTCCAAAAATTGAATATAAGGGTAAATGATATTCCAAAGGAGCATAGGATTGATGTCTTCATAGGGACTTTAAAGGATAACATCCAACATGAGGTTCGCCTTTCAGAACCTGATTCATTGGAGAAGGCATTGAGGTTGGCAAGAAAAATTATGGCAACAAGGAAGCCTACTACTCACAACCTATAAGGGTGGAAGTGTTGTTTCTCCTAGCCTTCCATAACCTACAAGGTTGACACCACAACAATTGGAAGAAAAAAGAGCAAAAGGGATTTGTTACAGTTGTGATATCAAATACACTAAAGGTCATAAGTGTGCTGAGAAGAAATTATTTTACATAGATTGTGAAGAGGAGGGAGAAAAGGAACAAGAAAATTAAAAAGAAGAGGATACACACAAGGAACCAACCCTGTAGAAATAAGAAATGAATCCGGCCATATCTTGTAATGCATTAGCAGGAATTACCACTCCTTAAACTCTCAAGATAAAAGGACATGTCAAGAAGAAAAAGGTAATAGTGTTGATTGATTTAGGAAGTACCCATAATTTTATTCATTGTAAGATAGCCAAGGGATTGAATTGCTTCTTATACCCAGCACCAAAGTGTCAAGTGATGGTCGCAAATGGAGGAACTATAAATTGCTTTGGAAAGTGCCATAATATCAAGCTAACCATGGGTGAATATGTATTGAATAGTCCAATGCTCTCCATTCCAATGGGTGGTGTTGACGTTATACTAGGAGTCCAATGGTTACAATATTTGGTACGATGACTTTTAATTTTCAAGAACTTTTTCTTGAATTTTTTATGGGAAGGAAAGGAAGTTGAATTAAGGGGTATCACAAGGAAACCATGAAAACTAATTAGCTCTAATGGCATGGAAAAGCTTCTAAATAAAGAGCACCAAGGCATAATTGCACAATTATACTCAGTAAAGGTTCAAACATTGAAATCATCTATTTCTCTAGAGTTCCAAAAATTCTTGGACAATCATTCCAAGGTATTTGAGACTCCTAAAGTCCTCCCACCTATTCGTGATCATAATCATGCTATTAATTTGATTCTAGGAAGTGTTCCTCCAAACATTAGGCCTTACATATATCCCTATGCCCAAAGGAGTGAAATTGAACTTATGGTTGCAGAAATGCTAGAGGCTTGTATAATTCAACCTAGTTAATGTTTTTTTTTGGCTCGAGTAGTATTGGTGCACAATAAGGATGGATCATGGCGCATGTGTCTGGATTATAGGGAGCTCAACAAGCTCAATATGAAAGATAAATTTCTCATTACTGTCATTGATGAATTATTGGATGAATTACATGGAGCAATTTACTTCACCAAGTTGGATTTTCATTCAGGATATCATCAAATTAGAATAGAGGCTGAAGACATTCTGAAAATGACATTTAGAACTCATGAGGTCATTATGAATTTTTGGTCATGCCTTTTGGCCTTACCAATGCACCTTCTACATTTCAAGGTTTAAGGAATTCCAATTTCAAATCCTTCGTTAGAAAATTTGTGTTAGTATTTTTTGATGATATACTAATCTACAACAAGTCTTAGAAGGATCATGTTGACAGGCCACCCAAACTATTGGAGGAGAAACAATGATATGCAAAAACTTCCAAATGTTTCTTTGGAGTACAAGAGGTGGAATATCTGGGTCATATTATATCTCATGAGGGTGTTAAGGTAGGCCCTAACAAAATTAAATCCATTAAGGAAGGGAAATCCACACAACCATAAAGCATTTGCGAGGATTTCTCGGGTTGATAGGGTATTATCGCAAGTTTGTTAAGAATTATGGGAAAATAGTAGCACCTCTAACAACATTACTAAAGAAAGATGCATTTTCTTGGACTCCAAAGCAACTAAGGCCTTTGAACATATTAAAGAGGCAATGTGTCATGCGCCAGTCTTAGCTACACCATACTTCACAGAAACCTTTATTGTGGAATGTGATGCCTTAGGAAATGGAATTGGTGTTGTTTTAAAGCAAGAATGAAGACCCATTACATTTGAAAGTCATCCAATCAAATCAAAGTATTTACACAAACCTATTTATGAGAAGGAAATGTTGGCAATACTACATGCACTAAAGCAATGGTGAACTTACCTAATGGGAAGACAATTCAAGGTAAAAACAGATCATGATAGTCTTAAGTACTTTTTGGAACAAAGATTATCTTCAGAAGAGCAACAAAAATGGGTCACAAAAATGTTGGGTTATGACTTTGAAATCATGTACAGAAAAGGGAAGCAAAATGTTTTTGAAAATTCACTCTCAAGAAAGGATGAGGATGTGGAAACATTGCTTTATGCCATTTCTATTATCCAACAACATTGGGTAACCAAAGAAATGGATGGATGGAAGAATGAGGAAGAAGTGTGGACACTCATTCGAAAGTTGCAGCAAGATCCCAATACATCTGATACATTTAACTACAAAAATGATTCATTATGGTACAAAGATCGCTTATATATTTGTAATAATTCCCAACTCAAGCAAAAGATTCTTTTGGAATTGCACACCTCTCCCTTAGGAGGGCACTCAGGATTTAAAAAAAATAACCACAGGGTCAAGAAGAATTTTTTTTGGGATGGCCTTAAATTTGATATTCAAAAGTTTGTGGTAGAGTGTTTGGTTGTCCAACAAAATAAATATGAGACAATTAAGACCCTGAGTTTGTTACAACCTTTATCCATTCGAAGTCAATGTTGGGAGGAGGTTTCAATGGATTTTATCACAAGTTTACCTAAGTCCAAAGGAAAGAGTGTAATCATGGTGGTAGTTGATAGACTTACCATGTATGCACACTTTTGTGGATTATCTCATCCATTTAAAGCCAGTAGAGTTGCTACTGCATTTATGGAAACAATTCAAAAGCTACATGGAAACCCAAAGATTATTGTAAGTGATAGAGATCCCATTTTCACTAGAAATTTTTGGATGAAATTATTTTCTTGCCCGGGTACTCAATTAGCTCATAGATCATCTTATCATCCTCAATCTGATGGGAAAACTGAGACAGTAAACAAATGTTCGGAAGGATATCTTTGTTGCTTTATATATGGTAAGCAAACACAATGGGTCAAGTGGTTACCTCTAGTTGAATGGTGGTATAGCACTTCCTTCCATAATGTAGCAAAAATGACCCCATTTATGGAACTTTATGGATATCATCCACCATACATCACATCATATTTAAGAGGAAATTCTAAATTTCAAGCAGTGGAAGATCACATCGAGCATCAACAACAAGTTCACCAACTCTTAAAGGATAATCTCACTCTGGCACATAATCAAATGAAACAATAGGCAAATCAGCATCGCAACAATATAAGTTTTGATGTAGGCGACTGGGTATTTCTACGGCTACAACCATACAAACTAATGTCCCTCAAGCAAGCTAAAAAGGATAATAAATTATCACCAAAGTATTATTGTCCTTACAAGGTGTTGCAAAATATTTTTATTATAGCATAGAAATTGGCTTCCCGAGTGCACCCAGTTTTCCATGTTTCATGCTTAAAGAAGGTTATAGGTGACAAGCTCCCAATTCAAACAATATTTCCAAAACCCTATGAGGAAGGAAAAACCATATTGGAACTTGAAGTAGTCACAGAAACAAGAACTTGACAGCACAAAATCGATCAATTTTAGAGTATCTCATCAAGTGGAAGAACTTACCCACTGAAGATTCCACATGGGAGGATGAGAATTTAATACAGAAGCATCTAAAACTACTCAAGCCTTGAGGACAACACTTTTTTGAAGGAGAGGGGTATGTTAGGTCCCTATAATACTAGTGTAGCCCCTAATTGTTATTGTTAGTGTAGCCCCCTTATTGTTATTATTTTTCCCAAGTAGTCCCCATATTGTTATTATTGTGTCCCATAGAAATCCACTATTGTCATTGTTGTGCCCTTACATTATTATTGTTATGTAGGCTTTGATTATATTTTGACCCATTAGACTCCTATATATAGAAAGGAGGTTTTGTCATTTGAATCATCCAAGAATTGTTCATTTATGCAATGTAAAGGAGGTTTCCCCCTCGAAGAGGATAATTTTTAAGTCGTTGATCTATATTTTTGTGAGTTAGTTGCATAACAATATTTATATTATCAAACAAAGCAGAGGTGTATAGAATTTTTTTTATAGCTAACAATTTTACATTTGATAGATGACAAAAGGCAATAATTTAATGATGCAGAGGTACTAAATTAAGCAAACTGTTTGATTATCTTATCTCAGTGATGATAATAACTTTGCAAGGGCTAACAGGGAAGTCAAAACTCGACCTAGCCTTACACAATACTTCTATATTACCTCTAATACATGAAGAATAACATAAATGATTACATAAAGGAGACTCACGTGAACACAAATAATGCTAGAAACTGAAGGCAAAAGCCTTTGATTACCTTCAAAATTTCCATAATGTCTCTGGTTCTATCAAAATATCAACCCTTCTTACCTCAAAGTACAAAGTATTTATAGGTTCTTCTCAAAATATCTAATTTATTACAATCTTTTACATAAAAATAAAGCTTTATCCAAAATAATTTGGATAACTCTAATTAATACAACTCAAAATAAGAATTCTGAAACTGATTTATTGTAATTAGCACACTATTTGAGGACTTAGTTTCCAATTGCTTTCTTTAATTCTAATTTTGTTGATTCTGCTCATGTTTCTTTGCTCAAATCCTGCCTCCAAATCTGCTTTCTATTTACTCGATAAGTTCATGGAACTTATCCCACTTATCATCATCTAGATATGAAAATTTAATTACTTTCCTATATGTTTCATCTACCTCAGTGTATTTTTCATATGTGGGCTTGGTTACAAAAAGATGGTGAACTTCATATGAAATGAATAAATCGTTTTTAGGCCTTGGAGAAAAGTTTTACCACCAACATTTCCTTTTATTTTAACAAATTTTGAGTTATTGATTGCTATATCATATAACTTCTTCTCACAATCTTCATGTTGGACCAATTTTCCACAAGAATCCCTTAATTATGGGAGTCCTTTTTATTGAAGAACATAAAACTTTCTATGAAACCTCTTAATATGAACTTCTAAGTTTTGGCATTTGTTTCCTAGTCGTAGCATCAAATTTCTCTTTGTCAATACTTTTCTCACTTCAAGGACTACATGTTTTCTCTTCAATACCCATGTCTTCAAGTTATTCTTTAGTTTTTGAATACAAAACTTTGATAATCCTTGTTGCTTCTCCAGGTTTATTGTCCAACTTCTCTTTGATCTCAACAACAACTAATTTTATTTTATGCACCAGTTGTTTCTGTTCAAAAATAATTTCCATTGATGTCCAAACATCTAAAATGGTTGAATTTATCTCTACCCAAATCTTCTCCTTAGCTTTGATAGATTCCGTGCACTGATTGATTCATACATATATTTTTCAGGTTGTCTAGTGAGCTTGAAATTCTTTTGTACTTCTCCAAGATATACATTATTTGCTTTGACTTTATTATCTCCTTCCTTTTGTAATGATGCTTTAAGTTTCTCAATTTCGATATTCCTCAATGATAGATCTCCAATCTCTTTAGATAATTGTTCAGTTGCATCTTGGTTGGTTGACCCTATTTTAGCTATAGAAGTTCCTGCACTTACTTGCTGTTCTTTTTCCTTCAACAGTTTTTCCATGTGTGCCTCCATTTTTTGAATCTTGATGTCTTTCTCAACAACCATATGCAATATATTCCCTTTTTCTTTCTCTAATTGCCATACTTCTTGAGCTTGAAGATGCTTTGTTGTTGGCAATTTCAATTGTTTCCTCAGTGCTTGAATGTCTGCATTCTTGTTGTTAATAAGTTCTTGAGTAGCATTAACATCATTAAGATCCAATCTTAGTTTTATTACAATATCCTCTAAAGATTTTATTCTTGTATCTTTTACTAAAGATGACATATCTTCTAACTTAAGCTCAGAATGAATATTATTTAAAGAAGCTTTAAGCTTTGAAGTTTCGATGACAGAATTTGTTAGGGAAGAATAAATCATTTCACCAACTTGTATGTGTAGATCAATATGGTCTATGGGATGAATCTATTTAGTGTCAAAAGAGAACACTGAAGT
Source organism: Pinus taeda (assembly GCA_000404065.3). Lineage (NCBI taxonomy): Eukaryota > Viridiplantae > Streptophyta > Pinopsida > Pinales > Pinaceae > Pinus > Pinus taeda. The sequence goes on from APFE031494949.1 coordinate 104,493, forward strand.
GTTGTTATCTTTTGTTGTTCTTGGACTCAGGACCTTTGGCTCAAGAAATGCCAATTGAAATTGTCCTATGTCAGGGTCCAATGCAGACAATATTCTAGTTTGAGTAGTAGAGGTATGCTTCCAAAACTTATAATAGGTAGCAGTGTTGAACATTTCATTCTTCTTCTCCATTTCTTTGAATCTAGCAAAAATACTTTGACCACCAGATGAAGGGGAAGCAAATATATCAAGAATTATTTCTTCAATTTGCTGCAGAGAAAACATAGATTCACTTGATAACATAACTGTTGTAGACACCTCTATATTTCTGACCTTTAATGAATCTTCTTCTATGTTCTTTTTCTTTCTCCTCTTAAAAAAATTTGAATTCTTCTGATTTAGAACCTGAACCAGTAGGAGACATACTTTCACTTGGTCTCTTTAACTCCTTCTCTTTAAGTGTTGGAGTTTCCAAGGTTGTTTGACTAGAAATATGTTATTCAACCTCTTGCAAATTGTTCTCCTCCCATACTTGTTGATTGGCATATTGTTCAATTTTTGGTTTTGAGATATGAGTATAAGGCGCAGATTTTTGCTCAATTCTAATAGATGAAATTACTCCCAGAGGATCATAATTCCAACTAAAACATGACATAAACTTCATTTGGCTCAATAAAATTTCCACCTCCTTATCAACTTGTCTGGTATTTACTATGAATGGGCCAATTTTAGATTTTAGCTTGAATTGGAACTTTTGATTTTTGGATACAAAATTAATTTCATCCATATTCAAACTTTGTCTTATGAATTCTAGAGAGAAAATCCTCCTGGGAACAAAAAAATGGCAGTTTGTATGGTTGAAACTCAGAACCATAAACTCTAATGTTTGTGAAATTCAGATACAAGTACCAATCTCCTACCTTTGACTGTTCACTTAGATGCAAAACCCTTTTAATTTTTGTTGATATCATCGGGACAACATCATTGCTAACGAGACACAATGACAAATATAAAAAATTATCTACAAAATCACTGAAAGAGTGATCTTTTGAATTTTTCTGACTAATGCGGTCTAGTGAATAACAGACTGTGACCTTCCTTGTGAGTCAATCTTTTGGAGTGAAATTTTAAACCTTTCCGATTGATGATATAAAAATAAATACACCAATACAGATTGATGTTTAAAAGACCTTTCTGCAATGAACTTCAAAAATTGTTCATGAATGATGTCTAAATTAAACTGACCAAGTTGGAAAGAACAAAGGGATTTTTACCAGATGAAAAGACTAACAAAAACCCTAAAATGACTTCATCAACCCATTCAACACTATGGTAACCTAAAATACAACAAGGCATTGGAATTACTTGTCTAGACATTTATGGAAAAGTTGTTGAAGAATATGGTGGATTATGACGAGGGAATTCAAAACCTTTTGTGATGAAAGACTCAAAGATACTAGCTCTCTGCTGAAAGGTGAGTTTTTGGTAGATTTCCATCAGTGAATCAACTAAAGATGTATGAAGGGAACTTGGACGGTTGATTTGCAAGGCTTGGGAAAAATATTTTGGGGTTGTAGAGAACAAAGATTCACCATTTCTGGCTACAATTGCTCTCTGGCTAGGTAGATAATGATTTTCACACCAAGTAATAAATTCAGGGAAATGATAAGTTTGAGGGAAAATAAATTGTGGTAACATGGATTCCCAAAAGCTAAATTCATCACTGACATCCTTGAATTTATGAAATTCCCAATTATGTAGTTCATATAAATCAAATTTGCATTTGGTTTCTACAATTTTAAAATTAGTATCTACTAGAGTGGGTTCATCTAGATTAGGAACATGGGGAAGCATTGGGTTTTCAACAGAGATCTTAAATTTTCCCTTTTGGCTAGTCATTTCAAATTAAGAAGAGAACAGGGGATTAAGAATAACCGATGATTTGTTGGATAACTAAAGTAGTTGATTGTGAAATTTAGAAATCTTATGTCCTTGAGCACCTCATCAAACACTAGTGAAATGAAGTAAAATGACAATTTGATGGAGGATAAACTAGTTTAGTAGATGATCTCGAATAACCGTTATCAAAATTAATGTTTGGAGTGTCACCAAACAACTATCAAGACATTGGTGAGAATGGATTAATGAATTTAACGATTAAATGCTTAAACTATCGAAAGAAATGGTAGAGGTCAATTTGGTAGAAGTGGTAAAGTGGTGAAGGTGGTGGCTGCGGGATAAACTGAGTTGAAAGTGGTTTGCTAGGGGGGGGGGTGTGGCAGTATTCATGAGGGGGGTCCTACAATTGTTGAACATGCGATATGTTAGGCTGGACAGTTTGAATGAAGTAGCTTTGTGGACCCCCACTTAAATATCAGGAGGGTAGGGGGGTCCTACAATCTATCGTTGATTATTGATTTCGGTGAAAACAATTCACACCATTGGAAATTGCTTGATATATAATTATTGGTGACATTTTGCCAATAATACTTAAACAAACTTTATTTGTGCCTAAAATTTAATAAAAGAGGCATTTATTTATTACATAGTGCAAATAAAATAAATAAAAAAATGTTGTGGAAAAACCATACAAGTTAGAAATAAATTACATAGGTAAAAAATGGTACAACATCAGCTCCATCTGGTGACTTCTTCCCCTTGCAGGATGCTGAAAACATGCAGATCCATGTGCCTTCTGCTTGGGATATGGAGTCAATGCTATAGAAAATCACACTTGCTTTTGAAAATTTAAATCACACCGTTTATTTACAATGATAATGAAAAACACCTGCTTAGTACCAAATATAATGTTTCAAATATTTCCCATTAACTAGCAATGAGAAATACTCTCCTTTTAAGTTTTGAAGAATGAATGTGTTATTCCCTTTGATTTTTGCACCTTTGAAAGGTCCTAACACACCTTTGAAAGGTCCTAACAAGAGATTATCAAAATGTCCATGTTTTCCTTTCTCTTCTCTTCTTGTATCCTATCTTAAAACTAGATCTCCTTGTCTGGAATCTCTCTCTATCGCTTTTCTATCAAATAGAATCTTCATCTTACCTTGATACTTCAGGAGTTTATGTTGAAGTTATTCTCTGTCCTGATTTAGTTCAATGGCCCGATTTATTCTTTTTGAGAAATCATCAATTTCCTCATACGAATCATTTAAGAGCTGCATAATGGGAAACACCAATTGAGTAGGGAAAATAACTTCAGTGCCATAAACAAGTTGGAAAGGAGATTTACCAGTAAATCTCTTGGGTGAAACTCTGTTTACCCAGACTGCATACTTCAAATGAATATACCAATTTCTTGTATGATCCGCTAACACCTTCTTAATGACTTTAATTAAGCTTTTGTTTGGTGACTGTGCTAGTCCATTTCCTTGTGAATAATAAGGTGTAGAATGATGTAAAGAAATTTGGTAATTTTGACAAAACTCATCATTTTAATGGAATTAAAAGCTTGAGCATTATTTGCAATTATTTATCTTGGACAACCAAACTTGGAGAAAATGTTTTCTTCAATAAACTTCATAACTATAGAGTCAGTTGCATTTCTTAAAAGAATAGCCTCTACACATTTTGTGAAATAATCAGTTGTTGTTAGGATCAATCTATGTTGATTACTAGAAGAAGGAATTATTTCACTAATGAAATCAAGTCCCCATTGTAAGAAAGGAGCTTCAACTAGTACTGTAATAAGAGGGAGAGGAACCAATTTTTGTTTACCTGCAAATATTTGGCAAGGAATACAACTTTTTACTTTCGAACCAACTAGGGCAAACAATTTAGGTCAATAGAATCCTACACTCAGTGTCTTGTGTGCTGTTTCTTTCCAAGCACAGTGGGCTCCACATACTCCTTCATGAAACTGCCCAATTACACCCTCTGTTTCACTTTCAGTCAAACATAACAAAATAATGTTTAATGCATCGTTCAAATACAGGTTTGCATTGAGTATATAGTACTTCATTGCTCTAAGTTTAAGATACCTGCATTGATTTATGTTGAGTTCAAGAGGACATTCAAAATATCTTAGAAAATGTAAAATATCTTTATACTAGTCTCATAATAAAAAATTCTCATCAATATGAAAAGGGAGCGGAGATGGCACTGAACTAGAAGAAGGTTCCAGTGGATTCTTCTCCACCGAAACAAGAGAAGTTTCTTGTGGATTCTTCTCCTCTAGAACTCCTGAAATTTGCATAATTGAATTTATGCCCAGAAATTTAAAATTTGATTATTCTAATAGCTTAGCCAATCCTTGTCATTTTTCTAGTCTTGTTGGTTTGATATCCAAATCAAATTCCAAAATTTTGGCTATCCATCTTCCTCTTTTCGAATCTGTATCAGGTTGAGTTAACATTGTTTTTTGTTGCATTGTTGGGTACAAAAGCTACTATTGGAGAATGCAACACATAAATTCTAAAAGCTTTCAAAGATTGGACTAAAGCATATGCTTGTTTTTCATTTATATCATACTTTAGTTCAACATCCCTCATGACTTTACTAAAGAAAGTAATGGGTTGCTCATATTGATATCCATTTTTCTGTAACAAAATTGTTTCTATTGTATCATATGATGTAAAAGAGAAAATATTGAAGGGCTTTGAATAGTCCGGACTGGCTTATACTGGTGCTTTTGTAAGTTCCTTTTTTATTTGTGAAAAGGAAAATATATCTTGGGAGTTTCATTTAACTTCACGATTCTTTTTAAGCATATTAGTAATATGGGTCGTTATCTAGCCACCAACCTTCAACAATTTGTGGGCTCAACTTCCTCTTACATTAAGGATTTTGTGGACTTCATTAAGAATACCAAATCCATCCTCATTGATGAGAATGACATGTTGGTCAATTTTGACGTTGTTTCCCTTTTCACCAAGATCCCTGTACCCGAAGCTCTTCATCTGATCTCCTAGTTAGTTGACCAAGAAACCCTCAATTTAATCCAAATTTTCCTCAACTCCGCCTTCTTCTCTTTTAAAGGTACCATCCATGAACAGACAGAAGGTACAATAATGGGTTCCCCCTATCTCCAATAGTGGCTAACATATTTATGGAACACCTTCAAACTAGAGCTCTCAACTCTTGGCATCTCAAACCCAAATGTTGGTTTCAGTTTGTTGATGACACCTTTGTCATTTGGCAACATGGACGCCACATCCTTGATGCCTTTCAGTCCCATCTTAATAACATCTCACTATTTATTTAGTTCAATATGGAATCTGAATCCAAAAAATCCCTCCATTTCTTAGATGTGCTTGTTACTTGCCTCCCAAATGGCTCCCTCTCTCATCAAGTCTATAGAAAAAAGACTCATACTAATTGTTATCTCCATGCCCTTTCTCATCACCACCCATCCCAAAAGTCTGGTATTCTCAAAACCCTCTTCTCCATAGCTTTAAAAATCTCTGCTCCCCAGTCTCTCTCGGCTAAAAAATCACATCTAGTCAAGGCTTTTAAAGCCAATGGATATTCCTCTGCTCAGATCTATAAAGCACTCTAGTCTGTTGCTCACCCTAAACCTAGAAATCCGGATCCCTCTCCCTCTTGTGGCCAAGTCACCCTTCCTTACATTAAAGTGACCATCGATCTTATTGCCAAGATTTTGGCTAAGAAAAACATAAAAATTGTGTTCAAAACCTTCAAGCAATTGTTCCGATCACCCAAAGATTTATCAGATCCAATGCTAGGATCACGGGTCTATAAAATCCCTTGTTATTGCGGTAAATATTACATTGGTCAAACGGGAACATATTGCTGACACCAACCATATTTGTCTTTCAAAGTCTACCATTGCAAAGCACTCATATAAGTCCAAGCACTTAATTTGTTTCAATCAATAAAAAATTATTGTTTCTACCCCTTTTTACCATTCTCATATTATACGAGAAGCCCTGGAAATCGAGAAAAATCGTGATAATTTTAATAGGGAAGATGGTTACAAGGTCAACCAATCCTGAAAACTTGTCATCCACCATATCACCCATGACTCTTGACCCGACCCTAATCTTTGTCTCCCTTCCGATCTACCTCCTTTTTTTCTCTCCCTTTTGTTGGTCAACTTAAAGAATTTTGGTTCTTTCATCTCTATCTCTGAAATAAATTCTCTTCATCTTCAATATTTCTTTGACCTCTTAGCCCTATAAAATTTATTATTACACTCTCTTCTTTAATTCTTAACCTCTTTAATTTTCCAGCTTTATTTTATATCCATCAACCATAAAAAAGAGAAAATCTTTGTTGATCCACTAATCTCCCTTCATCTTAATAATCCTTAATTTAATTGTCATTTGAAATTTCATGATACCAAAACAAATTTATATAATTTTATATGGCATTAATTTATCTAGGTTCCATTTTTGAAAATTATGCATGTAATTTGAATTCTTTAATTGATTTTAAGTAACCATTACTTATTAATCTTCTTTTTTTATTTAACAAAAAAAATTCCTAGTCCTACTTGTTCGAATCTTGGTCCATAATTAATCATTCTCAATCATTATTTTAACGACGAAAATGGTCAAATATTAGATATAATTTCCATTTTCGAAAAATTATTTATATAATTTTTATTCTTTAATTAATTTTAACTAACTATTCATTATTAATTTCCTATTTCTTAATTTAACAAAAAATTCAATTATCTCCTCCCTCCTTTATTAATTTCCTTGTCTTACTTTGTTCAAATCTTGGTCCATAATTAATAAATCTCAATCATGATGTGACTCGTCAAATATTATAATTCTCAAATGTGATGTTGGTGATATATTATTTCTAATATCATTTCTACCTCTTAACCGTTAATCAACGAATACATAATCTAGAAAGGTTCCTATAAAAAGGCGCTCTAACACTCGTTTACTCCCAAGGCTCTTGGTGATCCCTGATGATGGATAGAGTTCCCATATGAAACGTTGGAGGGATCACATATATCACACAGTTCCCTTATGGAAATCTATAACAATAATATCTTTTACAATCTCTACATAATTAGGTATACACCTTCTCAAGAAATTGATTTTCCCTGAAAATGATTGAATTTATTTCTTTGTTCTGGGCAAACTAATTAATTGAATAATTGATTCTCTTTTGGGATCTATTGTGACTCCCTCCTTTCAAATTATATTGCCAAGCAATCTTCCTTCTTTGAATGCAAAAAATGATTTCTTGGGATTAAGAGAAATCCCAAACTTTCTGCATCTCTCAAAAGCTTTCTTCAAATCTTTAATATGCTTTGCATCATATTATGAAAACACAGTCAAATCATCAAGGTAAATTACTATGAATTTATTTACCTTACCAAAAAATGCCAAGTCCATGGCTCTCTGAAAGGTTGCACCAACATTTATTAGGCCAAGTGGCATCTCAGCATACATGAAGGTACCCCATGGTGTTGTAAGAGTTGTATTTTCTTTGTCTTCTTTTCTGACTAGTATTTGATTGTATCAAAAAAAACCATCTAACATTGAAATTCGGTTAGAGCTTGCTACTCTTTGAAGCAACTAATCCATCTTTAGCAGTGGGTAATTATCCTTTAATGACAATCTATTCAAACTTCTAAAGTCAACACACAAGTTGACTTCTCCATTCTTTTTCCTGAGAGTAACTAGATTAACTATCCATTTAGAATATCTTAAAGGAATAATGATTTTTTCATCCAGTAGTTTCTTTACTTCCTTTACTATTATTGGCACCAGGATTGGATTTATCCTTCTCAATTTATGTTAAAATGGTTTGGCTCCTGGTTTCAAAGGAATCTTATGTTCAATAATATATGTATCATAAGTTTTCAAATATTCATACTTGCATGCAAAAACATCTTTATATTCCTTAAATATTTGTACATATTTGTCTTTAATCTCTTGTGGTAGCGTTGTTGATATTTTAATGTTTCTAACCTCTTCCCTTGTACCAATATTGCAGTCTTGCACATCATCTTGTTGTGAATTTAGGATTGAAGGTTTTACAACATCACTATGGTCAAACAACCTTTCCAGGGGAACTGATCCTTTAGGAATAAGATTGTTGGATAGCTGAATAATCTCATGGTATGCTATTTTCTGTTTGAAATTTATTTATGAGTCAACAATATTTTCAATCATTGTTTCATTTTTTCCTTCTTCAACGTGTAGGCAAGAAAATTCCTCAATAGCATGCATAAGCTTTTTCAATTGCTCATCATCTTCAAATACTTGCCAATGTTTTACATTATTAGGGATTGAAGGTCCATACCTAACTGCAATTTGGTATTGCAACTGAAAAGATTCTGGAACTTTGAAAGTACTTGTATAAACTGCCAAAGAGTTTGCTTGCATGTTATCATCTCTTGGTACGACTTTAATGTTAAAAGCTTATGATGTCTCATTTCTGTAAGATTTTAATATATGATGTTTTGTTTGACAAATATTTCTGACTTGTGTCACTACTAATTCTGAATCACCAAATACTAACAATATCTGAACTTTAATTTTTTTGGCTAGTTCCAATCCCAACATTAAAGCTTCGTATTCTGCTACATTGCTTGTTGCCTCAAAATATAGTTTAAAAGGTTGAGTAATAATTTTCTTTTTAGGTGAAATTAAAACAATCCCAAATCCACATCCTTCTATGGAAAACGCCCCATACAAATACACCTTCCATACATCATTTTATGAATACTGAGGAATATTTACAGTGTCTTCAATTCTATTATGTACATTAGACTCATCATTTATAGCTAAAATGAAACACCCTAAATCTTGGTCCACAACATATATAGGGTGGTTAACAACTTGGCTAGCATTGCATACCATATTTATGAATCTCACTTCTTTGTAGACCCTTATATGTTCTCCACCATAGACTAGAATGGTAGCATATGGAATATCCATTTGTAATCTGCCTCTTAGTTTAGCACATCAGGATATTGATAACAACATACCAAATTTTGGGGGAATCTCGGTAACTACTATATCCATCACAACACTTTTAACAAGAATATGTGCTAAAGTTACCACCATATATTTGATAAGTCCCAAACACTGCACTTTTTTTGAATCAAATGTATATAAATCATGGTAGGGCCTTGTTACTTGCGACTGAAGTTGATCCATAATAATTGTGGGCATAATATTATGAAATGGTCTAGTCTAGCACACAATTATAGAGAAGACAATCATGAACCTTTAAAGTGAATTAGAAAGGAGGAACACTTTCATCTTGAAAACCCAAGCTTGGACCAAAAATAGCAGAGGGTTTTTCATCTTGTAAATTGGTTACATCCCCTTCAACATCCACACTTGAAGACTGAATCCATTTAGACACCTGTTGTTTATAACCAAGATTTCTCTTGAGTCTTGATAAAGGAATTGGAATTTTAACTTTTTCTAGTTGCTTTTCTACATTAAAAAAAGGAGGAACAAGTTTTTTGTTGTCAACTCACTTGATTGTTGATTTTTAGATTGTGAAGGAGGTGTTTTGACAATTTTGTCTTGTGATATATCAAAGTTAACTTTCTTAACAAGTATACCTATACCTTGTCTTAGCCTTAGATCATATCTTTTGTTTAGTCCAACAATTAGAAATTCAGAAAAAATCTTGATATTTAGAAACTTCAGAAGATTCTATATTCTAAACTATAGGCTGAACTTGATTTACATGGACAATAGCACTTTCAAAAGGATGATCACCAAAATTATTTATGTCATCTACCATAGGTGGTACTTCTAACACATCTTGATCATCTATTATAAATGGAGGATGGATTTGTTGACCATTATTATGTCTTTCCCTTTGTAAAAGTTATGGCTAAAAACCTCTTCTATATGTTCTAGGTGGTCTATTCACATTTTGTTGTATTTGTCTAGGTTGTGTTTCCATCCTTGACATTCTATTAGACAAGTTCCTCAACATTGAAGTGATTTCATCAATTTTATGTTCTTCTTCCTTAACTTTCAAAGATGAACCAACTTCTACTTTAGATTTAAATTTCCTTTCTGCTTTTTCTGCCTTTGCTCTCAATTTACTTGATGCTGCTCTGTTAACTTCCACCTCAATTGCATCAGTTTGCATGTCTTCCAAGGTTACCATTTTTCTTTCTCTCAACATTAAAGCAAAATCATTATCAAATGCTTTAGAAAATCTAACCTTGGTTGCAGTGACTGGGTGTTTACAATCTATTGACATCTTATTGTAAATTTCACTAAACCTCTTAATAAATTCTTGTTAAGTTTAGGTATGTTCTATGCTAGAGCAATTTATTTAAAATTTTCATGGCTAGCAATCATATCAGCATTAAGAGAAACTGCAGATAGAACATAAATATAAACCGCAGAAGACAAGCCAAGACAAGAGGACTCAAGATATGGCGCGAGCCAGGGACAAACCCCACAATGTGTGGGGAAACCCTTTGATCAAATCTTCTTTTATCTTCAAAGTTCAGTAGTGAAAGAGAGAGAGAGTACATTTACAACATAAGTCAACACTTTGACTTATCTAGATCTAGCATAGATCATTTCGTATAATGATGAGATCAGTTGAAGACATCCTGCTTCAACTGATTCTCAAGGTGACTCCTTCAACTATCATCGTGTTGCACCTTGTCCATTTGCTACACCTTATCGTGTAGCACCATCATGCTGCATCATACTATGCTGCCCATACATCATCAACATTATGCTTCCCCTGATAGTATGAATCATTTTCATCATGCTGCAACACTTCAACACTGTCATCAACCTTAGCTGCTTGCTATGGCTTGTAGCCTAGCAAAGCAGCTAGGCTATAGTTCCAGATTCTATACAGTCCTTCTTTAGTCATGCTGTCACCTACAACAATCTGAATTGTCTAGTGTATATCCTCAACGCTGTCTTGAGACAAAACGATCTGCTTCCTATAATGGACTGCTCAAAAAACCTGAAGATGATACTGTTGTTCTTCAAGGTCTTCTTCTTCCTAGCTATGCTGGGAGCTATCCAATGACTGAGTTCTTTGGGCCTAGAACCATCCCTGTTCCAGATATGCACCTTCATATGTGAGAGGGGTTTAGGACTCTTCTAGCCCTCCTAAACCCTCGATTCAATTGTTAATCTTCTTCACGTGAGATTGCCTTTTAACCGAACTCAAGACCAGGGAATTTCTGTGATAATGAGGACAAACAAAGTGATGCCATAACATAATTCAAATATGCTTCTTATACATGAAAAATTCAGAGGTAAAAACCCGAGTTTTGTTCCTCCCAGTATGGCGTATACTTGTGCTCAAGATTCACGTGGATCCTATATCTTCTTTGACTGCAAGAATAATTGTGCTTCTAATGCCTGCAGCTCTTACGTGCTATGTCACCACTGCGGCTACCATATGATTGCGACTTCATACCTTCACTGTGTGTTATGGCACAATGTGTGAGTGCTCTCCATGCATTATATGACCAACATATAATATCCTCTATGAACAGCGAATAATATCCTTAATGAACAACATATGCAGTGATCTATAATATCAACATATATAGTGAGCGTATAATATCCTTCATGAACAACGTATATAATGATCTGTGAACAATGTATAATATCCAGCGTATATAATGACATATATATATATATATGCCATGACTTGTACATTAGAGTTGTGACCAGCGCATTCGCTCCTTATATCAATGACAACGTATGTTGCGTGTAATCCTCTTCAACATTTCTATATACCTGAGTGCGGCTGGCGTGTGTGGTATCTTATATTGTTATGACTGTGTGTAGGGTTTCCAGCGTACAAGTCCTCACCGTATAAGCGCTGTGCATTGTATGAACCGCGTTCCACCCATGCCATCGTATGAATATCTGTGTATATTGCTAGGGCTGCGTATAATCAACATGTACAGTGTGATCCCATGACTACATGAACCCAGCGTATAGCATCCACAATGTATCAATGTGAACAACGTATATGATGTACAAATGTTTTCATAAACAACGTATGGACCAGCGTACTCCTTTTGTGATTCTCCTTCCAAAGACCCAAGATGTGGAGAGGAGATCACATTAAGAAATGAGTGTGTCCAATTGACATAAAAAACTCTTCTATTTATACTAAAGTGAGGATGATGAATAGACACATCGGTTGGGCTTCTAGAGCCTACATAATAGTAGGTCGGCTTGATAATAATTTCATAAACAAAATAAATTCATATCTCCATAAATACTTATCGGAATCGGATGATCTTTGGATCAATCCTACACCTCTCGACGAGAGGGATCCAATAAAAATATCAACTGCCATAAATAAGCCGACCCACATGGAGTTTGGCCCTAGTTGCCAATTTAACACAGTGCCATCAGTAGCACAAAAGCAACATATATCAGATTTGCGCAATGGTTAATGGGCAATATGGCCAGACATTAGCAGCGTGACAGCAGATGATTCAAAGACGGTGTTGTCGCAGGGTGTGCAACACTAGAACCAATGTTTTAAAACTCCGACTCGGCCGAGGGTCGACTCAAACTCCGTATTGACTCGGTCGACTCGATTTCAATGACTCTGTCATTGTAAAAAATACCTTAAATATTTATTTTTTTATTATAAAAAAACATAATTTTAAAGATTTTCATTCATGTTTCCAAACACACAACATTAGAATATAGATAGAAGACAACATATGATCAAAGTAGGCTCATGAATATATTCATTATATCAAAATGGCACCCAATGCACTGTTCTAAACTTTAAACAAGCAACTAATCATAATTTGACTAATAACCGTAGACTTGCCATGTCCTTTGATTCTTGTATTGTATTACGTTCAAATATTCCAAGTGTCACAATAATGCAAGGGAATGGTTGATTATGTTCAACTAGATTGAATCAATCACTGCAAATTTAAAGATACTATAAGTTGAATTCCAAAGCATGATCTATGGTGCTATGCTTCATGCTTGTTTATTTTTAATAATTATTCTCCATAGATTGCAGTTATTCTGGAGTGAATCTTGGGAGATTAGTATGACTATGTACTTTTTAGGAAGACTGATGGCTTGGGCTGATTTAGGCACTAATCCTTCATCATCTCATAGCTGATTTAGGCACTAATCTATTAACTTCTATACTGAATCAGAAATAGATGTAGTATTATAATGTACCTTCACAATCCCATTAGCCACTTTTAGCAACTAATCAATATTCATATAATCCTTCTATCATACTTTTTTCCTATTAATTATATGCACATATTGTATATATTAGGAGTGTGTTAACTATTAAGAGCCCAGTACGTAACCCGACCGAGTTATTACAGACTCGGCCGAGCCGGCCAGGTTAATACCGAGCCGGCCGACCGAACCGTTCCCTAGGCCGGGTCATCGTTGGGGTGTCTGGCTCGGACCAACTTGGCCCAGTCGGTTCCGAGTCGACCGTTTTTTAAAACACTGACTAGAACACATTCCTCGCTAAGAGGGAGTGTTAGTTTTTGTAGCATCGGATGTGTTCTAGCCACGGAAATTGGTGGAGAGGCTAGAATACATGAGATATCCAAAACCCAGAAGTCGTTTTTGGAAATTCACCTAGAAATGACTTAATTAGATTATTAACCAGTTTTTAAATATTTCCTAAGTCTGAACTGAGGGAATATGGTTAATTAATCAATATTATTTGAGATAAGGTGAGAATCATCTAGAAACTCACATGGATTGGTCCAGAAATGATCCTAACCATCGATTATGTTTTAATCTTGGCCGTCGGTACTCCATCAGTGGATTATAAGAGGAGGTCGATGTGGTGATTGAGAACACACCAGTGCAGATATTTAGTTGCCTAGGCAGTTCGATTTTCTCAGTAGCAGTAACTCAACCTAGAAAATAGAGCCAGAGGGTGAGTAACAGGTGGAAGAAGAGGGCATTGACATTCTGGGCGGATGGTTTCCAGTCCCCGGAAGAGGCAAAGGAAGGAAGGCCTAAATTATCATAGGGCCAACGTAAGCTCTGCGTAGAGGGTGACGCAGGAGGCTCAACGCAAAGGCTAGGGAGGTGATTTCGGTGGCAGAAATTAGTTGTGGGTTGAGAGAAAATTCTCACAATAAATTTGCCAGTATTTTCCTCAGATTAGATTGTCACCATAAATCAAAGTTTAGTAAACTTCGCCTCTGTGAGAGCCTTTGTAAAGATGTCTGCAACTTGATCATCGGTTGAACAATATTGCACTTCAAGAACATGGTCATGAATGAGCTTTCTGATGAAGTGCATGTGTAGTTCAATGTGTTTGCTGCATTGATGTCGGACTGGATCTTTGCATAGTTGAATGGCACTTTGATTATCACACCAAAGTGTAGTCGGATGCTGTTGTTGAAAGTAAAACTTTGACAGGATCTGACAAAGCCACAGGGCTTCCTTACTAGCTTCTATGATGCCACGATACTCTGCTTCTGCTGAAGAAAGAGAAATGGCACTTTGTTTCTTACAAGCCCATGTAATAGGGCTAGAACCAAGAGTGAACACATAACCTGCAATAGACTTCCGATCATCCGGGTCACCAGCCTAATCGGAATCAGTGAAGACAACCAATAGAGGAGATGCTTCTGCACTGTAATGAATCCCAAACTGAATTGTACCTTGAACATAACGAAGTATTCTTATAGCTACTTCCAATGACTTTCATGGGGGTTTTGCATAAACCGAGCAATAAGGCCAACAACAAAGGAAAGGTCAGGATGGGTATGGGTCAAATACAAAAGTTTTCCTACAAGTTGACGGTATAAGGTAGCATCAACTTCAGGGGAAGTACAAGTGACTGAAAGTTTGACTCCAGACTGAAAGGGAGAAGGGGCTGGCTTACAGTCTTCCATGTGAAAGTGGCGTAGAAGATCACA
>APFE031494949.1:123638-145436 GCA_000404065.3 Pinus taeda
ATCAAAGCGAATGAGTTTATGAAACTCAAAGGCATTTCCCAAATCTGGTCCGACATCATTACCATATAACTTCTGAAAGTTAGGATCCTCGAGGCAGTCACAAGCTTGCAGCTTATCTTCTCACATTCAGAATCCAACTCCCTCTGTCTCCTATAAATGAGAGGATCTGCACTTGTCAGACATAGGTGCTGGTACAAGAGGTTTATCATCCACAACCTTCGAGTAATGGTTTGGATTGGTTTCACTCCTAGTGAATATCAGCTGCATTAGACAGCTATCAATCCTCTCATACTACGCTCGAGGTGTTTTGCTTCAAGCCATAGAGGGCTTTCTTCCACCTGTATACATGAGATTCCCGATCATGAGTCTCAAACTCCTCGGGTTGTTCCAAGCCCGTGGACCTGCTGCATGAGGGGAATGATCCCCTTATAATATTTTCCTTCGGTACATTTCAGACATGTACCTTCATGCTCCTTTTTTAATTCAGGCATCCTAGTCACCATCTGACTCATAGACCTCCTGTGCTGAGTCAATGGACATGGTCCCTAGTGGACTTCCTGCAACTTGATACAACCTTGAACTCAAAAACATCTTTGAAAGATCTATTTTCAAACACGTACCTTTCCATCGATAAGTGCGACCCTGTAACCTTTGACTTCCATTTCTGAGATGGACATCAGGTTATTCTTGCGATTAGGTACATAAAAGAGATTCTGGGGTTCCTTGCTTTCGTGGAAGAGTCGACCATTTTCTTGATGACCTGCATTACCAGTGATTCCTTTGATCATTGAAGATGTCCCAGGAATGATTGTTATCTTCATCAAGAGATGTGTCTCTGTCATTCAGACACTCCTTCGCATAACGACTGAACTTATTTCAACAAGTCATCCGCCTTTCCTTCCACCCTTAGATCCGAACTTCCCAATGAAGTGATCTTTAGATGGGCCCTCAAAAACTTCTGTTGTGCCATTCTGATAAAATTCTCTGCTTCGACTTCACCCTAGGTGAATTATGAGGAACCCATTGATCCTTCTGTCTTATCCCAACTGTCTTCGGTGATTGATACTTCACTCTTGCTTGGGCATTGTCTTAACCTTAGCTCTGATACCATGTTAAGTTTAGGTATGTTCTATGCTAGAGCAATTTATTTAAAATTTTCACAATTAGCAATCATATCAGCATTAACAGAAACTGCAGATAGAACATAAATATAAACCGCAGAAGACAAGCCAAGACAAGAGGACTCAAGATATGGCGCGAGCCAGGGACAAACCCCACAATGTGTGGGGAAACCCTTTGATCAAATCTTCTTTTATCTTCAAAGTTCAGTAGTGAAAGAGAGAGAGAGTACATTTACAACATAAGTCAACACTTTGACTTATCTAGATCTAGCATAGATCATTTCGTATAATGATGAGATCAGTTGAAGACATCCTGCTTCAACTGATTCTCAAGGTGACTCCTTCAACTATCATCGTGTTGCACCTTGTCCATTTGCTACACCTTATCGTGTAGCACCATCATGCTGCATCATACTATGCTGCCCATACATCATCAACATTATGCTTCCCCTGATAGTATGAATCATTTTCATCATGCTGCAACACTTCAACACTGTCATCAACCTTAGCTGCTTGCTATGGCTTGTAGCCTAGCAAAGCAGCTAGGCTATAGTTCCAGATTCTATACAGTCCTTCTTTAGTCATGCTGTCACCTACAACAATCTGAATTGTCTAGTGTATATCCTCAACGCTGTCTTGAGACAAAACGATCTGCTTCCTATAATGGACTGCTCAAAAAACCTGAAGATGATACTGTTGTTCTTCAAGGTCTTCTTCTTCCTAGCTATGCTGGGAGCTATCCAATGACTGAGTTCTTTGGGCCTAGAACCATCCCTGTTCCAGATATGCACCTTCATATGTGAGAGGGGTTTAGGACTCTTCTAGCCCTCCTAAACCCTCGATTCAATTGTTAATCTTCTTCACGTGAGATTGCCTTTTAACCGAACTCAAGACTAGGCAATTTCTGTGATAATGAGGACAGAAAAAGTGATGCCATAACATAATTCGAATCTGCTTCTTATACATGAAAAATTCAGACGTAAAAACCTGAGTTTTGTTCCTCCCAGTATGGCGTATACTTGTGCTCAAGATTCACGTGGATCCTGTATCTTCTTTGACTGCAAGAATAATTGTGCTTCTAATGCCTGCAGCTCTTACGTGCTATGTCGCCATTGTGGCTACCATATGACAGCGACTTCATACCTTCACTGCGTGTTATGGCACAATGTGTGAGTGCTCTCCATGCATGATATGACCAGCATATAACATCCTCTATGAACAACGAATAATATCCCTAATGAACAACATATACAATGATCTATAATATCAGCATATATAGTGAGCGTATAATATCCTTCATGAACAACGTATACAATGATCTGTGAACAACGTATAATATCCAGCGTATATAACGACATATATATATATATATCTATATATATATCTATATCTATATATATATATATATATATATATGCCATGACTTGTACATTAGAGTTGTGACCAGCTCATTCGCTCCTTATATCAATGACAGCGTATACTGCGTGTAATCCTCTTCAGCATTTCTATATACCTGAGTGCGGCTGGCCTGTGTGGTATCTTATATTGTTATGACTGTGTGTAGGGTTTCTAGCGTACAAGTCCTCACCGTATAGGCACTGTGCATTGTATGAAATGCGTTCCACCCATGCCATCATATGAATATTTGTGTATATTGCTAGGGCTGCGTATAATCAACATGTACAGTGTGATCCCATGACTACATGAACTCAACGTATAGCATCCACAGTGTATCAATGTGAACATCGTATATGATGAACAAATGTTTTCATAAACAGCGTATGGACCAGCATACTCCTTTTGTGATTCTCCTTCCAAAGACCCAAGACGTGGAGAGGAGATCACATTAAGAAATGAGTGTGTCCAATAGACATCAAAAACTCTTCTATTTATACTAAAGTGAGGATGATGAATAGACACGTCGGTTGGGCTGCTAGAGCCTACATAATAGTAGGTCGGCTTGATAATAATTTCATAAACAAAATAAATTCATATCTCCATAAATACTTATCGGAATCGGATGATCTTTGGATCAATCCTACACCTCTCGACGAGAGGGATCCAATAAAAATATCAGCTGCCATAAATAAGCCGACCCACATGGAGTTTGGCCCTAGTTGCCAATTTAACGATTCTGCAACAAGTTCACTAGGATTTCTTTTGAGGTCTTCAAATTTTGTTCAATAATAAACATGATCTTTCTTTATTCCCCACTGATTAATGAAGATATTTGTTAATTTTGTCCATGTATTAATAGAATTTGGTTGTAACTACCTGAACCAAATCCTAACATTCCCTTCTAATGATTGAACAAACAACCTCATATAAACATCTTCATGTTCTATGTTCACATTATGTGAAAAATACGGAAATGCAGATAAATGATCTTCTACTGGTGGTCCTGTTTCCCCATTAAACCTAGGCATATGTTTTAGCTAACTGTCAGGAAAAGCATGAATCTAATTTGTTGGTGGTAGCACTAAAGTTTCATACCTGGTTGTCACAATAGGTCTTATCACAACCATTTGTTGATGTTGTGAAATTGATTGTCTAGGGGATAAAGGGTTGCTAGAAGATGGTTGTCCTGAAATTATAGGCTTCTTTGAAAATTGAGGATGAATAATTAACTTTTGAACTTTAGGAACAATATTCTCTTGATCTTCAAAAGCTAAAGGATTTGTATAGATTTTAAGCTCCTCTTTAGGCTTGTCAAAAATAGAAGGATAAGTGTTGATAACAAAGGATATAAAATATTGAGGTTTAATCTCAGGTAAATTTTTTTAAGCTTTGCTTCTGTATCAGACAAATCTGAAAGGGAGACATGAAGTTCAAAGGATTCAAGCTGATGAACTAACAAGGAAAATTGTAGATTTACTCCCTTAGAAAGGAGTTCTAATACTCTAGGTGGTAAATCAAATAAATCAGAAGGTATGGGAATTGATTGAGACTGTGAAACTAATTCTGGTGGAAGAGAAGTAGAAGTAGAGGCTTCAAGTCTACATCTAAGGGAAGAAATTCACACAAGCCTTTCTGGATCTGATAATGGAGTAAAGAGTTGAGGATGAAAATGAGATATGGGATGCCTGTCTGAAGCCATGTTTAATTTATTTTGTCCCCAGGTGAATTTTTTAGGCCTGCTAGCTTCTTATTCACCATTAAGAGGCAAGTCTTATCATTGTCCTAGTGAAATGAATTACAAAATTTGTTCCTCGACAATGGCGCCAATATGATGTTGTTTTGTAGATAGTTCTAGGCTCGGGAATTATGCCAAAGATTCTAAATGAGGATTTAATTAAAGGGATGATCAATGAATCAAATCATTCACATGTACATAACCCAGATATCTTAAAGATTTCTCGAAGTGTCAATTCTAGTGTTAACAACATGCAATCTTTAAAAGTTTATGGTAGATGAAAAAGAAGATATATGATAATTAAACATTCTTCCTAAATATTTATATTATCAAACAAAATAGAGGCGTATAGAAAGATTTCTATAGCTAACAATTATACATTTGAGAGATGACAGAAGGCAATAATTTAATGATGCAGAAGTACTAATTTAAACAAACTATTTAATTATCTAATATCGGTGACGATAATAACTTTTCAGGGGGTATCAACGAGGTCAAACTCAACCTAACCTTACCCATTACTTCAATATTACCTCAAGTACATGAAGAATAACAGAAATGATTACACAAAGGAGACTCACATGAACACAAATGCTACTAGAAACTGAAGTCAAAAGCCTTTGATTATCTTTAAAATTTCCAGAAAAATACAATAATGTCTCCCGTTCTATCAACGTATCAACCCTTCTTACCTCGAATTACAAAGTATTTATAGAGTCTTCTAAAAAATATCTAATCTATTACATAAAAATAAAAGCTTTATCTAAAATAATTTGGATAACTCTAATTAATACAACTCAAAATAGGAATTATAAAATTGATTTAGTCTAATCAACGCACTATTCGAGGACTTAGTTTCCAACTACTTCCTTTCAATCTGATTTTGTTGATTCTGCTCCTACTGCTTTGCTCAAATCTTGCCTCCAAATCTACTTTCTGTTTACTCGATAAGTTCATGGAAATTATACCACTTATCATCATCTGGATATGAAAATTTAATTACTTTATTGTATGTTTCATCTACCTCGGTGTATTTTTCAAATGTGGGCTTGGTTTCAAAAAGATGGTGAACTTCATATGAAATGAATAAATCGATTTTAGGCCTTGGAGAAAATTTTTACCACCAACATTTCCTTATATTTTAGCAAATTTTGTGTTATCGATTACTATATCGTGTAACTTCTTCTGATAATCTTCCTGTTGGACCAATTGTCCATGTGAATCCCTTAATGATGGGAGTCCTTTTTGCTAAAGAACAAAAACTTTTTATGAAACCTCTTGATTTGAACTTCTAGGTTTTGACATTTGTTTTATCAAATTTATCTTTGTCAATACTTTTCTCACTTCAAGGACTACATCGTTCTCTCTTCAATACCCATGTCTTTAAGTTATTCTTTAGTTTTTGAATAAAAAAAATTGATAATCCTTGTTGCTTCTCCTTGTTTATTATCTAGCTCCTCTTTGATCTCAACAACAACTCCTTTTGCTTTATACACCAGTTGTTCTTGTTCAAAAATAATTTCTATTGATGTCCAAACATCTTAAATGGCCGAATTTATGTCTATCCTAATATTCTCCTTAACTTATGACAAATTTTGTGCACTAATTGATTCATCCATATATTTTTCAAGTTATCTAGTGAGCTTGAAATTATTTTGTACTTCTGCATGATATGCATTATCTGCTTTGATTTTATTATCTTCTACCTTTGGTAATGATGCTTTAAGTTTCTCAATTTCATTATTCCTCAATGATAGATCTCCCATGGCTTTAGATAATGGTTTAGTTGCATCTTGATTGGCTGACCTTATTTTAGTTGTAGAAGTTCCTGCACTTACTTCTAGTTCTTTTTCCTTCAACAGTTTTTACATGTCTGCCTCCATTTTGTGAATCTCGATGTTCTACTCAACAATCATACACAACATATTCTATATTTCTTTCTCTAATTTCCCTAATTCTTGAGCTTGAGGATGCTTTGTTGTTGGCAATTTCAATTGTTTCCTAACTGCTTGAATGTCTTCATTCATGTTCTTAATACTTTCTTGAGCAACATTAACATCATTAGGATCGAATCCTAATTTGATGACAATATCCTCTAAAGCTTTTATTCTTGTATCTTTTGCTAAATATGACATCTTTTCTAATTTAAGTTGAGAATGAATATTATTTAAAGAAGCTTGTAGCTTTGAAGTTTCCATGGTAGAACTTGTTAGGGAAGAATAAATCATTTCACCAACTTGTTTGTGTATATCAATATGATTTATGGGATGAATCTCTTTATTGTCAAAAGAGAACACTGAAGTTTGGTAATCTTCCGTTGTTCTTGGACTCGGGACCTTTGGCTCAAGAAATGCCAATTGAAATGGTCCTCTGTCAGGGTCTAATGCAGACAATAGTCTAGTTTGAGTAGTAGAGGTTTGTTTCCAGAACTTAGAATAGCTAGTAGTCTTTGACATTTCGTTCTTCTTCTTCATTTCTTTGAACCTAGAAAAAATACTTTTTACCACCAGATGAAGGGGAAGCATATATATTCGAAATTATTTCTTCAGTTTACTGTAGAGAAAACATAGGCTCACTTGATAACATAATTGTTGTAGACACCTCTGTATTTCTCACCTCTGATGATTCTTCTTTTGTGTTCTTTGTATTTCTCCTCTTATAAACTATAAATTCTATTGATTTTGAACTCAAACCAATAGGAGACATACTTTCACTTGGTCTCTTTAATCTTTCTCTTTATGTCTTGGAGTTTCCAAGGCTATTTGATTAGAAATATGTTCTTCAACGTCCTGTAAAGTGATCTCCTCCCATACTTCCTGATTGGCATATTGTTCAATGTCTGGTTTTGAGATATAAGTATAAGGAGCATATTTTCGCTCAATTCTAATAGATGAAATTATTACCAGATGATAATAAGTCCAATTGAAACTTGACTTAAACTTCATTTGGCTCAAGAAACTTTCCACCTCCTTATCAGTTGCTCTAGTATTTATTATGAATGGGCCAATTTCAGCTTTTATCTTGAATTGGGCATTTTGATTTTTGGATACAAAATTATTTTCATCCATATTCAAACTTTGTCTTATGAATTCTAGAGCAAAAATCTTCATGGGAACAAAAACTGGCAGTTTGTATGGTTGTAAGAACCATAAACTCTAATCTATGTGAAATTTAGATACAAGTACCAATCTCTTTCCTTTGACTGCTCACTCAGATGCAAAACCCTTTTAATTTCTGTTGATATCCTCGGGACAACATCACTGCTAAGGAGACACACTGACATATATAAAAATTGATCTACAAAATCACTGAAAGAGTAATGTTATGATTTTTTCTAATTAATGAGGTCCAGTGAATAACAAACTGTGACCTTCCTTGTGGGTCAAGATTTTGGAGTGGTTTTTTGATCCTTTATGACTGATGATATAAAAATAAATACACCAATTCAAATTAATGTTTAAAAGACGTTTCTGCACTGAACTTCAAAAATTGTTCATGACTAATGT
The DNA here is from genome assembly GCA_000404065.3 of Pinus taeda. Lineage (NCBI taxonomy): Eukaryota > Viridiplantae > Streptophyta > Pinopsida > Pinales > Pinaceae > Pinus > Pinus taeda. The sequence goes on from APFE031494949.1 coordinate 131,399, forward strand.
TTGAAATAAATTGAGCAAAGTTGAAAATAACAGAGGGCTCTTTACCAACTGAAAAGACTGAAAAAAAAACCCTAAAATGACTTCATCAACCCATTCATCACTCTAGTAACCTAAAATTCAACAAGCCATTGAAATTACTTGTTCGAACATTTCTGGAAAAGTTGTTGAAGGACATGGTGGATTATTACTAGGTAATACGGAACCTTATGGCATGAAAGACTCAAATATACTAGCTCTCTGCTAAAAGGTGATTTTTTGGTAGTTTTCCATGAGTGAATCAACTGAAAATGTATGAAGGAAACTTGGAGGGTTGATTTGCAAGGCTTAGGAAACATATTATGGGGTTATAAAGAACAAAGATTCACATTTCTGGCTACAATTTCTCTCTAGATAGGTAGATAACTATTTTACACAAATTAATAAATTTTGGAAAATGTTAAGTTTGAGGGAAAAGAAATTGTGGTAACATGGACTCCCAAAAGCTGAATTCATCACTTGCATCCTCAAGTTTTTGAAATGCCCAATTATGTAGTTCATATAAATCAAATTCACATTTGGTTTCTAAAATTTTAAAATCAATATCTACCTAAGGGAGTTCATCTAGATTAGGAACAGGGGGAAGCATTGAGTTTTCAACAGAGATCTTAACTTTTCCCTTCTAGCTAGCCATTTCAAATTAATAAGAGAAAAAGGGATTAAGAATAATCGATGATCTGCTGGCTAATTCAAGTAGTTGAGTGTGAAATTCTGAAATCTCCTGTCGCTTAGCACCTTTGCAAACACTGGAAAAATGAAGGAAAATGATAGGTTGATGTAAAATAAGTTGGTTTAGTAGATGATCTTAGATAACCTTGATCAAAATTAATGTTTGGCGCATCACCAAACAACTATTGGGACGTTGGGAGGAATGCATTAATGACTTTAACGGTTAAATGGTTGAACCATTAGAAGAAATGGCGAGGGCCAATTTGGTGGTCATCTTGGTGGAAGCGCTACATTGGAGGAAGTGGTGGCGATGAGAGAAATCGAGTGGAAAGTGGTTTGGCTGGGGGGGTTGGGTGGCGGTTTATGGCTTTCATGGGGGTTTCCCGCAATTGTTGAGCACGTGACACTTTAGGTTGGGCGGTTTGGAGGAAAGAGCTTTATGGACCCCACCCCGCCTATGTTAAATATCGAGAATGCGGGGGTGGAGGGGGATGTGATACATGGAGAACACATTGTCCATCGTCACTTCCTCTCAACCACGATATCCATCCTCACTCCCTCTCATCTAGGGAGGAGATAACTATAAGCCCAACTGTTGTAGCTTCTTGTCTCCTATCTACATCATTCTCTCGAATCATAAAGCACTTCAAACTTCTTGGTTCTTTGACAATCTTCATGCAACTTTAATCAATATCATAATCAAATGCAACAGGTCATCAAGTAGTTCATCAAACACCTTATGGAGCCAAACTTATTCACAACTGATTGTACAAGCCTTCACATCTTCTTCCTTCGCATTGCAACAAAATTATGCTTCATGGTCTTCTAGTGTTGTTGCTGCAATAGCACCCTCCAAAATTTTGGCCTACGTTCAATTTTAGAGCCTTCCTTGGTCTTGTACATTATTGTTGCAAACATTGAAACTCATTCCATGTGTTTTCTTGAGGAATTTGTGTCCCCTTTGCAACATAGGAAAAATGTCACATTTTCACATGTTAGTTGTCACATCATGTATATAACCCGATTTTGGTGGTTTCAAGAGGTCACCTTTGTGTAAATGAGATGTTCTAGCCTTGTAAACATTTGTCGCATTCATTTCCAAAGTTTTAAGCACTGTCGCACAAGTGTCATCATGGTCATCGCAAAGTGTATCTTAAGTGTCACACTTGTTGTAAGGTGTCGTAAAGTTGTCGCATAGAGGGAAATGCATTGTCATGTGTCCTGGGTGATATATGTTGTTGTGTCAAGAAGTAGTCTAAGTGTGTGATCACATTCAAAGTCTTATCACTATTTACAACAGTCTCACCGATCCCACACTTAGTCATTTTATGAAAAGCTTCCCGACCAAGACCCCTAGCATAACCTAGCCCCCCGGAATTGCGCACTTCGTAATCTTAGTCCTCTAGCTATGACCTTGTCTCTTGGCACTGCGGAATACACATTTCTTGCCTCCCAGGACTACTGCATTGCAAAATTTCAGTGCTCAAACCCTTACCTTGACTCCCATAATTTCACCATTCCTTCTCCTGGCCTAGCCCTAATTGTGCATTGCGCAATCTCTATCCTCAAGATCATCCTTAAGCTCCTAAATTGTGCAACTGCGCAAAGGCCCAACCTCCCTTATCTCCCTGAACTGTGCAATGTTCTCTTCTAGTGCTCATCCCCTCAGCCTATGATACTGATCTCCAAAATTGTGCAGTTTACTCCCTTAGCCTAGCCTGAACTGTGCAATCTCAAGCTCCCCTTGACTGCCTGAACTATGCAACTGCGTAGTCACTGAACCCCTTTCCCATATTTCCATTTGGTCCCATCTCAGTTAATGGATCAATATGCCCAATCTTAGACTAAGGGGGTTTCAGACTGATATCGTCTCATGAGTGAATTGCAGAAACATGTACCTTATCATGCCATGTCGAGATGATGAAGAAGGAGATGAAGGAGTGCAACATGCTGAAAGACATTCTTGTTGCTGAGTATGTAAGCTGATCAATCATGAGAAAGAAAAGGGACACCAGCTTGTGATCACCACTCAAGACTTCAGATCATTGAAGATCTCTTATCACCAAGCCATGTGGAGGTGAAAAAAAAAGTATTCTCAAGTAGACCTACAATACACAGTAGCATCAGTGGCTTGACATTGCTGCATCATCAAGCAGGCTATCTCAACAGTGTCATGTCATGGGTTTTCACATGCCAGACCATTGTGGTCAATCATGTAAATTATGTTTCAAAAATGTATTGTAAAGTGGAAGTCTAAAGGACATGTATGGAATATGAAGAGTCATGTAAATTTGAAAAGCCATAGGAAATAAAGAAATCATAAGGGTAGATGAAGAGTCATAAGGAAGGTGAAGCATCACTTCCTCATTGTTATACATATGCCCTCATTGTAAGAGCAAAGGACTTTTCAACTTGGCTCCTTCCGCAAGACATTAGAGAGACAAACTAGTTCTTTTGAGGAGCAAGGAGTGGTTCCAACGCTCCATTATTGGAGCTAGTGATGTTCATTGTATACAGGTGTCTTGGAACTTTTACTTAATAGAAAAAGTTTTAATGGACAACACATTCTTCATGCATGGATTACGAATATTTGTAAGACTATTTTGTGGATGTTTGTATTTCATTTTTGCTTTCATATGTGCTACAATAGTTGAACTATTTCGATTATTTTAGTACTTATATTATTGAGAATGTGTTGTAATGGTTGTTATTGTTGTCCCATCCCTGTGGACTATTCTGTTGGATGCTACAAAAATCTTTCTCATTGATTGGTTGTAATGACCATTGCATCTTTGTGTACTATTCCACTGGATGTTAGATGGATCCCTGTTGTTTGCGTGTATCTCTTATTGGGTGGTACTATTACCTCTCTCTTAGAGGCTCACTTTACTCTTTCCCTTAGTAGTAGAAGGACTTTGACACACCTATAACCTAATAGTCACCAGGCACACCTTCTTGCTTTCTGAAGGCACCACACGTTACTCTCTTGCTAATAGTTAGAGCCAAGGAGAATCTATAAGAATACATGGATATCGGGTTGATATTCTAGATGGGGCTTCTACTCCAAATAGTGTGAGGTCTAATTGGGACTGCACATTGGGGAGACCCCTTGGTTAACGGATTCCAGCACCATCAACAAATGGCGCTAGAAGGAGAGCCAAATGACAAGCTGTGCCCGTTGAGTCTATTTTGAACAACTTATCTCAAATGGCTCATCCTCAAATATTACTCTTGGGGTGTTTCTCTAATTTATCCATTTATCAATGTTCAATCCCTGATGAGATCTCTATCACTTGTCTTAGTTAAAATTTTAAGGTGATGATGGAGCATGCATAACTGCGCACATTTCTAATATTCTGAAATTTTGTGAATCTTAAGAAATCAATGATGAAGTTTGCTTGTGTGCTCTATTTCCTCACCGTTGAAGGTCATGTTAATCAATGGTGCCATACCTTACCACCCACCTCCTTCCATTCTTTCCATCATTTCCTCAAGGATCTTTATCAAGCCTTTGATAGGTATGATTACCGAGATGTTTATGAAAGAATCAATCAATTAAGAATGAAGCCTGGTGAATCAATTGAGGATTTCTCTAATCGATTCCTTCACCTTTGTTATGAATTTCCCGAAGAAGATGTGGATTGGGATTTATTTAAACAAAAAATTTAGTGTTTGGTACATGTCTCTTTGCACGATGAACCTGAACCCCCTGATGTTTCTACTTCCCAAACTCTTGCGAATCGTGAGACACTTCTAATTTCAAAGGAGGAATTTACTACTCCTTTTGTTCTTTATCCTCCTCCTTTTCTAGTTCCAATGAGGGTGTCTCCATGTGATGATAATAAAGTTGGGAAATCTGTAAATCAAGTTCTTAATCCATATTCTCATTCTTCTTCCACTTGTCATGACTCAGATCCAATGGAGAAAATCCCAGAATGGCTCATGAAGCCCATGGTGAAGACTAACTCCTCCATTCTATAAGATGATGCTACTATTCATAACTCTAGTCTTGAATATGATCTCGATTTCTGTTGTCCTCTATCATCTACATGCCATGACTCTTTATACCGTGATCCACCCAATCAAATTGGTCCACAATCTAGTTTTCCACACTCTCTCAATTTTCGAGTTGTTAGTTGAAATTGCAATCAGATACAAGGCAGTCACATTACACAGGTAGGGGAACATGAAGGTAAAGAATCTTTCAATCTTTCTTCCATTTTCCAAAATCCTCCATTTTAAGATGATGCACTTCCATTATTGGATGATTTTCAATATGCTAATCTCAGTAATGGATCAAATGCAATCAATTCTTTCAATCAATCCATAGTCTTGGGAAATAATCATTATGATGATGATGACTCTGTTGATGTATGCGATCGTGAATTCCCAAGTGCATCATCTATTCTTTCATTTTCTCACGAAGAATTTGCTTTATATCTAGAATTTGTTTCGGTCAAAGAAAATGTCCTTATTGAAACTTCCTCTTCATCTCACTATCCCTTGTGCTCTATCATTTGCAATCCATCTAATTGTGATCAAGATACTCCATGCTCTTCAAGTTCTTCATCCGATGAGTTAACTTCTCAAATGACAGAAGGTGGTGAGATTATCCATGATGAAAATGAAAACAATGAAATCATCGAGTACTCTTTCCATCCATCATCATCTCTTCTCTTGCATGAAGACAACTCTCCAAACCACCTTTCTCATCAAATTTCTTCGATTCATACATATTCAGATTTGCAATCACATGAATCTTTCAACTTGAGTAATCTAGTTATTGAAGTTAAAAAATCTGATCAAGTTAGTGACATATATGGTTCCCATCCCGTGAGTAGTGGTCTTATTGAAACTAGTGGTAATAGTTGTCCTCACGCCATGCTTGATCTGGTTCAATATTAAGGATGTGATTTTAGAATCCTTGAAAATTCCCAAACTTGTTGGGAAGTCGAGGCACTTCAACTTCCATTGATGGTTATGTCAGGATCTTGCGACTTTGGTAAGCCCCCCAAACAAAGTCAGATTTGGTTTCTCTCGCATAATCCTTCTCTTTGCATGGTTTCAATCGATGTAAATCTATTTTTGAAAGATGTTTGGTATATTAGATGTAATATTTCAAACTTTTGAGATCTGGTTTCTGATCTGATTCAAAAATCCTCTTTAGTTGATCCATCTTCATGCAAATATATTGCATCAAACATAGGATTGGAATGTGTATCTCTCATAGAGTCATGGAATTGTGAAGTTGATCATCTTTGGCCGAAGGGATCGTGCCTATCAGATTTATCTCTTAATAGTCAAACCCTAGTTTTTCTTGCGAATGTTGTATTGCAAACCTTTCCATTCATTACACCTGGAATCCTCTTGAGTGATAATGAATGCATGAGTTATTGTGAAAATCAAACTCTTCTCTATTCATTATGTCATGGTTGGTCTCATGTTCTTGTTGTGCTTGGATTCCTTTTAAATTCTTTCGATAATCACTATGCCTGTATAGTTTTTCACTAGTTACAGGAAAATGGTTTGTCACATTTGGCATGCAAAGAAGTTGGTTCTATTGTTGAGAGCATTCATAGAGCTATTTAAATTGATTTTTCTTTGTTAATTACAAACTGGGAATTTGATGCTTTAATCAACCCATTTGATCATGATTTTGTCTCTAATGATTGTAATTTAACTTATCATTTTCCCATCAGTATATTCAGTGATAGTTGTTTTACATCCTTCAATTTTCATCATTCAACATCTCATTATTCAGATTTTTGTCAAGTAGTTGAGGAACTTCCACCTTCGCTGATGGTTATGTAAGATCCTGACTGTCTCGATATGACTTCTAAATATGATTAGATTTATTTTCCATCACAAGATTCCCATCATATCCTATGCCTCTAATTGAAAATTCATATTTTAAAATATTTTAGGGTTTCCAAGAGGATTATCATGAATTTTATGATCCAACCATTGAATGGTTAGAACAACCTTACCTGGCAAGCTCCGTTGCAAATAACAAGTTTTGATCTTTCCTCACGCTTGCTAAGGAGTTCGGTGCAAATGGAGACACACTCAAGTGAATCTTCAGAGGTTTGTTGAATGATGGTTATCGTCAAAAGGGTAAGAATATAAACTAGTTAGAAGTGGCAACCATGGACTATCTTTCTGCAGACAGGCAAGACCTTCAAATTTTTGTGTAAGATATTGAAGTTCTTATCTTTTCTATTGCACATTGTTTTATATTTGTTTTGATCGACCACATCTTGTGATTGCAGTTCGGGAACAATTACAATGGCTACATTGGAAATTCCATTATACGTGACTCTAACCTTCTAGCTGGTTAGGTTAGGAGTATGTCTAGTTTCATTTTAGTTTAACTACATGTCCATCCTCCATTCATTTCTTGTAGTTTGTCTTGTTTTTTCTGGTTTTGGTTTCACATCATGTTTTGCTTTAGCCAATTTTTGTCTTGTCTTTTGGTTTTGTTTCCTTGTTGTGTGTTCTCTTTCCTTTGTTTTGTGAGATCGTGCATGGAGGTGCTTCGTTGGCTCAAAGGGAATGTGGAAAATTAGAAAAGGACTTTGTGACACTTCAACATTTGGCTGACCTTCTTTCCATCTTCCTTGTGTTAGTTATACCTTTTGTTCGATGATCCATCCATGAGGAGAGTTTTAGTTAAACCATGAACCCGTGTCTATTCAGGAAAATCTCATGCCCACGCTCAGTTTTTATGTTTCAATGTTGTCAGGCCTATCTAATTAGTAGAGGAGGAGAAGTGGAAAAATCTAAATGAGAAAACCTAAATAAGAGGTTTCTATATGCTTCTCTGAAGGAACCATATCTTCTTCTTTCAATAACTTCGGACCCCTCTTCTGCCCATAAAATGAATAAGTGCCAATGCACAATCCTATAAAATAAATAAATAAAGGTGAAAGAAGAGAAAGGCTTCCTACGCAGAGAGGTGAAGCAAGCAACTTTGCTGGTGTACTGTCTAGGCTTGCTGGCAGCGGAGAAATGTTTGTGTTACTAAAGTGACTCCATCGGGGTACTGTCTAGGCTTGCTAATAGAAGAGAAACACCAAATATGAAAAAAAATACTTTGAAAATATTAAGCTTGAGAACTTTACAACCTTTACCAACTCGAAACTTTGAGATATCGCTAAATCTTATGAAATCTTATGATGTGCTCAATCAAGAGAGAGGTATAAAGGGGACGCTGTTTATTCATGGGGTAAGTGGGGAGACCAAAGTAATGTACACGATGAATCAATACTCCCTCAAGAACCAAGACCTTGAACATAAGAGTTAACCAAGACAAAGAAGATGGAATTCTACCAGTGTGTTGCCAAGTGTTGTCCCTGCTACAACACCCTCCAAAATTTTGGCCTACGCTCAATTTCAGAGCCTTCCTTAGTCTTTTACATTGTCATCGCAAACATTAAAACTCATTCCATGTGTTTTCTTGAGGAGTTTTTGTCCCCTTTGCAAGATAGGCAAAATTTCATCTTTTCACATGTTAGTTGTCACATAATGTGTATAAGCTTTTTATGGTGGTTTCAAGAGTTCACCTTTGTGTGAATAAGTTGTTCCAACCTTGTAAACATCTATCACACTCATTTCCAAAGTTTTAAGCATTGTCACGCAAGTGTCGTCATGGTCATTGCAAATTGTATCTTAAGTGTTGCACTTGTCGTAAAGTTGTTGCACAAAGGGAAATGCATTGTAATGTGTCCTATATGATCTATGTTTTTGTGTTGTTAAGTAGTATAAGTGTGTGATCACAGTTGAAGTCTTATCACTTTTCACATTAGTCTCATCGATCCCACACTTAGTCATTTTTTGAAAAGCTTCCCAACCAAGCAACCTAGCATCACCTAACCTCGTTGAACTGCACAATGTCAACCCTCTACCTGTGACCTTGCATCTTGGGACAATGCAATGCACAATTCCTGACTCCCGGGAATGCTGCACTGCATAATTTTAGTGCTTAAACCCTAACCTTGACTCCCAAAACTGTGCAATTCCTTCTCCAAACCTGGCCCTAACTTACGTAGTCTCTAACCCCAAGCTCATCCTTGAGCTTTTGAAATGCGCAAATTCATAACGTACCACCCTCCATTATCTCCTAAAACTGCACAATGTGCTCTCCCAGTGCTCATCCCCTCAACTTTTCACAATGATCTCCAAAATTGCGCAATTTTCTCCCTTAGCCCAGCCTAAAATGTGCACTACACAGTCTCAAGGCTCCCTTTGACTGCCTGAACTACATAATTGCACAGTCACCAAGCCCCTTTCCCAGCTTTCCAAATGGTCTCGATTCAGTCAATGGATCAATATGCATAATCTTAGACTAAGGGGCTTTCAGATTTATATCGTCTCGCCATGAGTGGATTGCAGAAACAAGAACCTTATCATGCCATGGAGAGATGATGAAGAAGGAGATGAAGGAGTGCAACATTCTAAAAGACATTCTTGTAGTTGAGTATGCAAGCTAATCAATCAAGAGAAAGCAAAGGGACACTAGTTTACGATCACCACTCAAGAGTTCAGATCATTGAAGATCCCTTATCACCAAGCCATGCAAAGGTGGAAAGAAAAGTATTCTCGAGAAAACCTGCAACACACAATAGCAACAATGGATTGACATTGCCACATCATCAAGCAAAGTATGTCAACATTGTCATTTTATGTCATTTCATGAGTTGTCACGTGCCACACCATTGTGGTCAATGATGTAAATTGTGTTTCGAAAATGTATTGTAAAGTGGAAGTCCAAAGGACATGTATGGAATATGAAGAGCCATGTAAAGTTGAAAAGTCATAGGAAGTCAAACAATCATGAGGGTAGATGAAGAGTCATAAGGAAGGTGAAACATCACTTCCTTATTATTATATATACACCCTCATTGTAAGAGCAAATGACTTTTCACATTGGCGCCTCCCACAAGGCATTAAAGAGACAAACTAGTTCTTTTTAGGAGTAAGGAGTGGCTCCAACACTCCACTATTGGAGCTAGTGATGTTCATTGTATACACCTGTCTTGGGAATTTTACTTAATAACATAAGACTTCATGGCCGACACGTTCTTCATGCATGTATTATGAATATTTGTAATACTATTCTTCAGATGTTTGTATTTCATGCCTGCCTTCATCTTTTCTAAAGTAGTTGAACTATTTCGGTTATTTTAGTAATTATATTATTGAGAATGTGATGTAATGGTTTTTATTGCTGTCCCATCTCTGTTGACTATTTCCACAAGATGCTAGACAAATCTTTCTCATTGATTGGTTTTAATGAATGTCGCATCTTTGTGGACTATTCCGCTAGATGTTAGAAAAATCCCTCTTGCTTGTGTGTGTCTCTTCTTGGTTGGTACTATTACCTCTCTCTTAGAGGCTCACTTTACTCTTTCACTCCATAGTACAAGAACTTTGACACACCTTCGACCGAACACTCACTAGGCACACCTTCTTTCTTTCTGAAGGTACCACGCGTTCCTCTCTTGCTGATAGTTAGAGCCAAGTAAAATCTATAAGAATAAATGGCAACCAAGCCGATATTTCGAATGGGCCTCCTACTCTAAATGGTGTGAGGTATAAGTGGGACTGCACATCAGGGAGACCCCTTGGTTGATAGATTTCCAGCACTGTCAACGAGAACCCCCCCGCCTCCTTTTGTTAAATGTCGAGAGTGAGCAGGGGGACATGATACATGGAGAACACAATGTCCATCCTCACTCCCTCTTAACTAGGGAGGAGATAATTACAAGCCCAAGCTTGTGTCAGAAGTACTCATACTTCCCTTACATCAACTACATGTTCTTCTGTGGAGATTTGTTGTTGCTTCTTGGCTCCTATCATAGTCTCGAATCATAAAACACTTCGACCTTCCTAGTTCTTTGAAAATCTTCACGCAACTTTGATCAATATCATAATCAAATCCAACATCTCATCAAGTAGTTCATCAAACACCTTATGGAGCCAAAATTCTTCACAGTTGATCATACAAGCCTTCACATCTCCTTCCTTCGCATTGCAATAAAATTATGCTTCATTCTCTTCCAAGAAATTATACTAGTTCCCAACCATCGGTAGTATCTTTATCAACATCAATGTTGTTAACCCAATCACTGTGTTCTTGAATGGAATATATTAGGAAACCAATTAGTTGTCGGTACAATGATTTATCAACAATATAAGAAATTTTCAACTTCTTGCTAAATAGTATTTCCATAGGTATGGCATCTATCCTTTTGATCACAAGCTTCTTTGCTAAGCTTCAAATAATATTGCATCCATTCAAGATCTTACAACTCCCTCTTTCCAACCGAGGTAAGTGAACTTCTTCCCTTTTATTAAGTCTTGCTTTCATGTAGCCATCTAATCGACTTCTTTGATGCATACTTAAAACTACTTTCTCCTTCTTAATTTATGTCTATTAAGATTCATAAAAATCTTTGTGCTTTGCTAAATTCTTCCAATTCTCCCATCTGTTAATAAAGCTTATGCAATTCTTGTTTTGACCCGGAAACTTTATTAGGAGAATATGAAAGAAAAAAAAGCAAAGTGCATAAACAAAATAGCAATCGTGGTAATCAAAGAAAGGAGACGTGGGGTACTTATCTTTTCTAGGAAGGTCAACTCCCTCTTAAACTCGGACCTTTTTGACCAATCTTATCCTCACATCAACATGATGTGATTTATATCATCTTCAAGAGCTAGATCTTCTCCTTACAATGAAAAAATTAGTTAGGGTTTTGTTTCTAGGGTTTTCTAATTCAAACCTTTGCTAGGGTTTAAAAACCCTAGATGCTTTAAAGTCCTCTACCGTTTAAGAATTGCAAATTCTACAAGCATACTAATGAGTTAGTTGCAAAATCCTAGAGATGCTATTGATAAGCCTTCTATGAGATGGAGTTCATTTCATTCGTTGGTCACAAAAATCTAGTCTTCATATGCAAGGAAAGAATACAAATGCTATATCAACTATCTCTAATATATCCATACAAATCCATTTATAATATGTTACTATCCTTCAAAAGAACATAAGATCGTTAGCTTATTCTTATGTGATTTCATCATGACTTAGATGACTTAGAATCATATGCAATATATTTGACATAGGTCATTAGTAAAAAGTATACGTACCTCTTTCAACCTTACCTATCCAACCTTACAATCTTTCTATCATGGGGATCTAGTCCTTTTGCAACAAATATAATTTGTCTTTTCTTCAACGTCTTCCTCCAACAGAAGTACCTCAGACTTTTAGCCATCAAACAACAAATATTTCTTTGGGTTGTTAGTAATGCCCTTTGTCTTGGCTCACAAAGTTTGCAAGAAAATGGTTTATAAAGGAATATTAGTCTCTCCACAATATTCAATCCCCTTTTTAATTATATCCATTAGACTTGAATGTATCAAACAAGTCAACTTAATTGATGTACTTAGTCCTTCTTTTATGTATAGGTAATCTTGGTAGCATGGTTGCCTACACATAGGTTAACTTTATATACCTTCATATTTCTTGTCACAGTCCTTGCTCCGGGTTTATATACAAAGTTCCAACCTTTAATTATAGAGATGATACACTGTTTCAATCCCTTCCATAAACTATATACTCCAGTGTTTCAGTCATGTAGCACAAAGGTATACCACAAAGGATCTATGCCCTTTTAAGAGATATTTCATAGATATATCTTGTTCCTTGACTTTCCTTTCACCATTCATATTGCTGCATGCCTGAAGGTTATACCAGAAAGATATTGCTTCAAAATTTCGCTTGTCTTTTTCCACCTCCAAACATTACTTCTAATCAAATTTCCTTGTAGCCTCGTCTTTTTCAAGAGCGAGTAGACTTGGCTTTTATTTAAGATTAGATGTATTTGTGTTGATGATCTCAAATTGAATAAGTAGTTTTCAAATGCTTTTCCATATGATTCCAAAAAGGATAAAACTTGCATCTACTTTAGTTCAGATGTCAAGAAGATGTTACCACAATAAGCTTGGATACCTAAGATAAATGTTGCCATTGTAAGTTCAGATGCAATAACGAGTTGTCACAGAGGTTCTTAGCTTCTTGCAATAATTTTTGTCACATCAACTACCATAGACCTCTATATAAATTCAAATTTCTACCAGTTTCTACAGTTCATATATCTTCTTGTTATATGTTACCATAGATCTGAAGTTCAAATCTCTATTTATTTCATAAGTCACCACAGTTTCGACCTTCAGTTACATAATACAAGATTTAGGGACCTTGACTCTCAACACATAAGAAATAGATCTGTTACACAGTAATTTGTCACTGTCTCCTTGTCAGTCTCCCTACTGTGTCATGAAATCAAATCCATCATGCTCATGCTCTCTGAAATGGCCAAAAAACCCTCTTTGCCTAAGTTTATTTGATCATCGCGACTGTTATTGAAATACCCGCGTTGACTGGCGGATGATAGTGCAATTGGTGCGCTGCCAGCGCGGAAGCACACGGGTTTCCCGCACTGATCGAATTTCATAGCCAGCGCATCCTCTGTTTGTATTAAGTCGCGCTGACCAGACCTCTTCTGTCATTGAGATGCGATGTCAGCGCGCCAGTTCAGTTACACACCAACGCTGATCCTGTTTGGGCGAGTTTGTTCTAACAGCCAGCCTTCCAGATGACTCCAGACCTGGTTGTTGGCCTTGTGAATGTCGCCCTTCCTTCTATGGCATGTCTGTTCGTCATATGAGCCACCTTTCTTGGAGATGAGCTTATCCTTCCACCATCCATGGAGACTCCATCTCCTATATAAGCCTCCACCATTGCCATGAGCAGCTAGTTTTTGGAATATAGCTTTTGACATAGAGGAATTCAGAGCACTTTAGTGCTGCTCTTAATAGGCAGTTGGTGTGTTAAGTGTGGATTGCTAGAAAGCTTAAGGAAGGTTGTGAAGTCTTGTTGCCTTGTGTGAGAGAGAGAGTTGTTTGTCTTGGGAGATCTACCTCCAAGGGTGAATGCTTATGAGACTTGCTGGTTGGACCCTTGACTCAGCGTCAGAACATTGGTTGTACCTTTCTCTGTTATTGATTAATAAATGATAGATGACTACTGTTATGGTTCCATTCTCATTTGTCTTTGTAATGGTTAATGTGAATTACATCCTTTCTGACTGATGTATAGTTGCTTTTAATAGATTTCACGCTTGTGTTTGTTTCCTCTTTGCATGTGTAGGTGTCCATCCACGAGGATAGTGGAGGATCGTGACCGACCAGAGCGAAGGAGCGAGAGCGACATCTCTTCATCAAACAATAGCGCTGGAATCCAAGTAGGTGTTCATTGCCCACTTTTTAATTG